>CAAKHC010001389.1:2459-13345 GCA_901007825.1 Macroramphosus scolopax
TATAATACACACACATGAAACATAAGTAACCAGAAAAGACACGTACATTTAGAATCCTAAAACAAGGTAAACTCCCGATGCCAGCAACATCTGGATTTTGGAGAAAGTATTGGAGTACTCTAACAACACTTCTGTCATACCTTACTCCAGTAATTTGTTTATTTATTTAAAGTAATATAACTGTTATGAGGGTTTTTTTATTTAACAGCTCAAACCAAAGTAAACTATCAGTTTCAGTTTTCTTACTTCTTGTTCTTGTGACGGAAAAGTTTCCGTTTGACATCGCAAACTGAATTCTAAACTGCACTTTACTGAGTCAGCGTCTTTTCAGGCAGCATGTTATTTTTGAGAGGTTTGGTCGGGTCGAGGGCTGCAGCTGACGATTATTTTGGGGCAGATTGTTATACTGAGCCAGCTACCATGGTAACACTGGCTAACACTGTTTCACTAATGTCTCTGTTGCAATGTAGCTTGAATGTTATCCTCGCTTGTAAGTCGCATTGGATACAAGCGTCTGCTAAATGACTAAATTTAATGTGATGTCATGTAATTCTACTTGTCATTGTCATTTAACAGAATTTTACTTTTCATGTAACCTTCTCTTCTTACATGCTTTAATATTTGTTGAAGCAGGGGTGTTTTTGGTCTTCAGCGTCAGTTCATACTGCAGCTACAACCTAAATGTGTGTTATTGCATCTATAGAAACACTTTTATATTGGTTCCTGGGTTTATTCATTTATTGTATGTATGAATGAAATGTGAGACAGGTACCTTAATTCACTTAAGGCCACATAATTGTTTCATCTCATCCCAATTGATCCACAATGATCTAATTACCATTCAATGTGTAACTAGGGTGTGTCCTAACCACTTTAGAGCCTGAATCCTATGATGATTGTTTATCTATAAGAAGGCCAGAGGGCCATAACGTCATCAAAATAAAAGACAAATGCAAATGGAGCCGCAGTGACTGCTCTTAGCCAGCAGTCCTTTTGTATGAATTTTAGATTGATAATGAAGTTATCTGACTGCGGCACGGCTACTGAATCCATCAAGATTCAGGTTGATTCTAAATAGTATTTATTCAGAAAGTGAAATGACATGTTAACTATGAGATGGACGGACATGACAGGCAGTAAAGGACATTGTGAAGGTCTTTGTTGGCATCTTTATATCAGTTATCAAATACGTTTTTGCCAGAAAATAAAGTTATGTGCAAACATCCAGTGTTTTACAGTATCACTCAATATAATCACTTTTTGTTCTGTTTTTCAGAGAGTTTCCAGGATGTGGCAACATCGTCACCTTCGCCCAGTTTCTGGTCATCGCATTAGAAGGCTTTGTCTTCGAAACAAACTTTGGGAGGAAGAAGCCAGCGATCCCGATCAGGTGCAAGAAATGAATTGAGTTTTCCTGACTTTCTGCAGATAAGACGTGGCGCTGAAAACAAACACAACTTTATTAAAACTATAACATCTTCTTTTATCCGTTTTTCCAGAAACTATGTGATCATGGTGACGATGTTCTTCACCGTCAGTGTGATCAACAACTACGCTCTCAACTTCAACATCGCCATGCCGCTTCACATGATCTTCAGATCGGTAAGAATCTCGCAGTTTGTGTGCCGTCAGTCATCATCTCATCGTTCCACACCTTCAGTCTGTTCGTTGATCTGCTTGTGTCCTTACAGGGTTCGCTAATCGCTAACATGATCCTGGGTATCGTTATTCTGAAGAAAAGGTATCCCCGCGTCCATCTCACAACCTTCTCACATATGTGCAGGCTGACTGCTCTTTAAATCCTGGCTTCTCTCTCTGCAGGTATTCAACAAGCAAATACTTGTCTATAGCTTTAGTTTCAGCTGGCATCTTCATTTGCACCATCATGTCGGCCAAACAGATGGTGAGTCCTCAACAACCACTGGATGCATCGATTGATTGAGATGTTATATGACTTTTAGTACCTTAATAATTATAATATTATTATAACATTATCATTATTATTGTTATGACATCCTATTTTAAAGGACCAGTGTGTAGGATTAAGGGGGGGTTTATTGGTTGATATAGAATATTAGCTTATTGTAGTTAGCAAATTAGCAAATATTAGCTTGCAGTTTTTCTTTCTCATTCTCAGTATGATTGTTATTGTTACTACAAGTATATAACCATTAGCCTGTCTGTGGTAGTGTGATAATGTTGTGCTATATCATGAACAGGACATTGTACATTTTGGGAGTTCTATGAACAAACTTTTATTTTGAAAGGTGTATATTAGAATTTCTGCTAACAAAGTTAATATTCAGTAGTTGTACAGCTTTTTTGTCAACACAGATTTGTTCAGAAGCAGATGCTAATGAGCTGCTTGAGGCAAATAGGTTAGAATTTCACTACCAGCAATGGGAAGCTACGACTCTCAGAAAGGGGCCCTCAGGCAGGAGGTCTGCAGTTGGACCCGTATTGCAACCTGACAAAATGGCTTTAGGTTCTCATTCTTGTCGTGACTTGTCATTTCGTTTTTTGCAGAATGTGTCAAGCGAGGGATCAGGGGAGCAGGGATTTTATACTTTCATACGTTGGCTTATAGGTGAGTCTTGGTGCAGCAGAGGGACGGTCAAAGAAACTGAAGACAGATGGAATGTGGCAGCATGTCCACTGTCATTTCATTACAAGAAGCTATTAACAGATACTTCAATAAGTGTTGAATATTAATAAGCTGTTCTTTGTCTTCATAATAAGGTTTACACTGGTTCACTGGTAAATGAACATTATCAACATGTTGCCTGTCTCTTTCATTCAGGGATTTCCATGTTGACCTTCGCTCTGCTAATGTCCGCAAGGATGGGAATTTTCCAGGAAACGCTGTACAAGCAGTATGGGAAACACTCCAAAGAGGCTCTTTTTTATAATGTGAGTTTTCCGCTCTGTTCTTATATACAAGGCGCTCCTGACAAATCCAAACCCTCTCAAGGACATTTAAGCTTCATGTGAACCATTAAGAGAAAAACCTCATCAGATTACAAGCCGTTCATTTAATCGAACCGTTCTATATAAAATGCTACATATTCCTCTAATACAAGTTGATTAAAAAAAGATCATTGTTGTTCTTCTCTCCTGCTCGTCCTTCACAGCACTTCCTGCCTCTGCCGGGTTTCCTGCTTCTCTCCACAGACATCTATAGCCACTGTGTCCACTTCAGTCAGAGCAGTGAGTTTCACCCACAGACTTTACACACCCTGCACACACATCCAATACTATCGAGTTTTCTGACCATCTGTGTCTGCTCGGGTCTGAATTCCTCAACATCTCAGCCGCTCATTCACCTAAAGGCATTGAATCTTTACATACGAGCATATAAACATCTCTGGAACCAGAATATTGTGTTTTTATGTGCAATCTGTGATGACTGCATTCTACAGTAAATAAATATAATCTCCTTGCAGCTCCTGCACTTGTTCCTGTTATTGGAGTGGAAATGCCAATACTGTGGATCTACCTGCTGATTAACGTCATCACACAGTATCCTGACCAAACAGCTTATCTCACTGACTTGTATTGATATTATTTATCTTCTGTAACACTAACCACAGGTCACAAAACTGTTTTAGATGCCTTTTCTTTAAAAGTAGGTATTGAAATCTTGGTCCTTTTTAAAGCTGCTAATGTTAAGACGACACTAATACACAAAAGAGTCCGATACATTTTTTGTTAAACTATACAAAGGGTTTAATGTAACATCTGTAATGTAACAATTTATCTCAGTCTTGTTGTTGTCTTTAACATGTTACTTCAGATACGTGTGCATCCGCGGCGTGTTCATTCTGACCACAGAGTGCGCCTCCCTGACCGTCACTCTGGTGGTGACTCTGAGGAAGTTTCTCAGCCTCATTTTCTCCATCATTTACTTCCAAAACCCCTTCACTGCCTGGCACTGGGTGGGCACGGCCGTGGTCTTCGTGGGCACTCTGTTGTACACGGAGGTGTTGAGCAGCGTGCTGGCGGCTCTGCGTCCACCAGGCGTCAAAGAGAAGAAGGCAGAGTGAAGAAGACGGGACTGGAATAAAATCAGATCGTTGGTTATGGACTTAGACATTGTTAACTTTTATACTGTCATGTTAACAGGTTCATATTTGATCATACATCAGAGCAAACCCTTCACACAAACACACACAAGACGTTATGTAAGGCTGGTGATGTTCTATAGTGGCCTGCAAATTGGTAAATTCTGGGCTGATATCAATGATTTTTTATTTTATTTTGTTTCTAATTCTCCCTTTTTCCCATAGAAACAAAGAAATCTTCATTTCTTCATAGCTGAGCTGTTCATAAGTCTTTGATCACACTATCCTGTTTGCTGATGGCAGTCAACAAGGTGACTATCAGCTGATGCTGATGTGGCTGATAAATCTGTGTTTCCCTACAAGAAATAATAATGAAGTAGAATATAAAAAAGTTATAATGTAATTAGCGAAATATCAATTTATTGGTTGAATATCCGTATCGGCTGATAATAGTCTTGTTGACTGCCACTAGCCTGTGAGCAAATAATGTTACTTTCACCGATGGCAGTGGCCGATATTAATGTGTGTAAGTGTTACACCACTGGTCGACCCAGCTGCAGATCTCAGCGATAGGTGGTACTATAATACTGAAATATTTGTAAATGGTAATTTTTGGGAGACTATTTTCAGCTGCAGATTTGCTAGTGGGTGTTTATGATAGCAACCATGCACGTAGTTTGTCTCAAAATGAACTACTGCACCCATGTTGACTGTGATGAAACATGGCAACAGGGCGCCTCCTGTGTGTTTTTAATAGATTGTGCACAACAGTGGCGTATGTGACAGTGATAATCCGGCTGTGGCACTGAGGCAGAACTAATGAGTTTTAGTTTGATGCACCAGCTCATTGTTGTCTTAGGACTTTTTTTATATGATGATAACAGCGCCCCTCAGTGGTCAGAATGTGATAATGCAGATGATGATTATGAAAGAATGTCACCAACTATATGTATTACATTAAACACTCATTTACATTCGGTTATGCAGAATCATGGTGCAACTGTATTGTTACAAAATTACTACAGTTCATTTGTGAAAACAAAAAAAAACGGTATCGAAATAATTAAATTTAAATTATTGAAATTATTTTAACATCTAAATACTGTATGTTTTTATGAACTTTTTATACATTTTAAGAATGAATTTTGTCTGTTTTTGCAAATGAACTGATTTGCTCCATGCAAACACTTATATTCCATGTCCAGCATCACATAATCATGATGTTAAATAAGCAAAATCATACAAATTAAAAGCTGAATTCAGCATCCTGACAGATTATTCATCATGTAGTTTGAATGTTTTGTATGTCATTCTCAGGTGTCCTTGTTAGATTGTCTCATGTGCATCAGCTCAGTGTTTTGTCGGTACATTACATCTTTACACTCCTTGCTGAATGGAAATAAAATATGGCATCAAATAGAGATGACTTGTGTCCAAGATTGTAGCTTTAATAATTCACCGGACCAGAAATGCCTGTTTTCAAGTAAAATGTGTTTTTATTAGACTGAAGAGGACACAGTGTTCTCCATCACTGCTCTGTGTTTCGTCCAATCCGGTGAGGCGATGCTTCGTCACGTGCTCTCTCGTCCAATGGCTGTAGCTGTTATTGATGCTCGGCAGCAGGAGGGAGGGGCAGTGTGGTGCAGCTGATTTGACTGAGCTCAGATGCACATTGTGCATTAAATAATTTCAGAGTTGGAAGCAGAACACGCTGTGAGTTTGGATGGGGGGAAACAGTCCGAGTCACTTCTCTCATGAAGAGAACGGAGGAGTGACATTCGTGAAGGGCATTCGGGTGAGTGGAGGCGCGGGGAAAGTTTACAGTAAATACTGGCAGTGATGATTTGAAATGTTTTACTACTGTTTTCCTGCAGAGCTGCTCTAACATCGTTTCACATACCGTATGTTATATTTTAGTTATGTGTTGGGATCTTTTAATAAATTCCCCCCTGTTCAGTTGAATTCATCCTCAGATTTGTGCACAACGTGCTGCTTCACTGGCTGCTAGAACCTGCAGGCCTGATGAGCTGCACTGTTAAAGTTAAATATAGCATTAGTTTCACAACAAGCAAATACTTTTGGGGGAAGCTTTCAGGCTAAAAAAAACAAAAAAAAAAAGTAAATAATAGCATGACTGTTGCTGCAGTTTTGTTTTCAGGTTGGTTTGTTTGTCAGAAGGATTATGCCAAATTTACCTGAAAGTTGGTGATGGTAGGAAATGAGAAAGAACCCATGAAATGTTTAGAGGTTTGACTTTGTGAAAAAATGCATGTTTTTCTTTTATATTGGCCTTCATTCTAAACAAGTTCATTGGGCTATTCATTTATTTGCAGTGATATAGCCAACAACAAACTCTACCGACCTCTATTGGCGACTTTATTTACTTTAACACCATGAAATCGTTAACTGGTGGCGCCAGCAGGTCCGGAACTTAATCACTGAGTTGACACTATGATCGATATTTGTGTAACAGTTACATGGGGCCTTGTCGAGTGGAGGATGGAAATAAGTGTCTCTTTTGTCTTCAGCTGTCTGACAGTGTCATCAACCGAATGAGAGAATGTCCAAAGGGCGCCAGTCCTCCCTCCCAGAGTGGAAGTCCTCCCTCTCCCTCAACTGGAACAGAACAAGCAATGGCGACTCCAGTTCCTGCACCCTCTATTGAAGAATTGTTACCTCCTCCTCCTCCTCCAGTTGTCCCCCACTCACCTCCTGCACAAGAAGCCCCATCCACAACACCATCAGTTGACCTTCCTCCTCCTGTAAAACTTGAGCCCCCTCCTCCTGTAAAGTTTCACTCCCTTCCTCCTTCCTCTGCAGAGCCTGCAGCCCTGTCTCCAACTGTAGAGCCAAACACTCCAACTGTAACTGAGCCTGTTGTCTTAGCCCCACCTCCACCCAAACTTACTGAACAAATAGAAGTGCCCATGGAGGCTCCTCTTCCGGGCGAGGACCCATTCGTCCGACCTGTAGTTGAATCCTTTGTCCCACCAAATGTAAAGAACGAAGATCGTTCTACATCCCCATGTGCTGCTATTCCGCCTCGACCTGTGGAGTCGGTTGCAGCAGCTGCACCTGAACCTGTGAATCAAACACCTCCAGCTACTATTGAACCAGCACCGGCTCAGGTGGAGCTGATTGAAAAGCCCGATACTCTGTCTACACCATCATATCCCACTATTCCACCTCCACATGTAGTGTCAGTTGCAGCAGTTGCACCTGAACCTATGAATCAAACACCTCCAGCTACTATCGAACCGGCTCATGTAGCTCCACCTGGAGCAGGTTCAGGTGCTCAGGCAGTGCTGAATGAAAAGCCCGAAACTCTGTCTACACCATCATATCCCACTATTCCGCCTCCACCTGTAGAGTCAGTTGCAGCAGTTGTACCTGAACCTGTGAATCAAACACCTCCAGCTACTATCGAACCGGCTCCTGTAGCTCCATCTGTCAAAACTCCAGAATCCATTGTGCTGTCGGCTCCACCGGTGGAGGCGGTTCAGCCTTTGCCCACTGTTGAACTAGCACCAGTTGAACCCATAACCCCACCTGAGATGGCACCAATTGAAGCTGTAGTTTTACCTCAAGTGGACACGACTCCTGTTGTAGTCTCCCATGCTCCAGCTGAAGAAGTGCCTCCACTCAAGGTTCTATCTGTTGATTCACCGCCTCCATCTGAACCAGTTTTACCTCCACCTGCCCCTGAGACCATGGCAGCACCCTCTACTACATCACAGCTCACTTTTGAAGAGCCCCCCACATCCTGTTGTCACTCTGCTGAGCTGGCCATTGTTGCCACAGATGCACCTGTAAGTGAACCCCTTGTAGAGTTCCTTGCACCCCCTTCAGCGGACCCAGCCCCACCTGCTGAGGAGCCCAACATGACCCCGCCTCTGCCCCCTGTGGTGGAGGATGAAGTCTTCGCCATTAGCTCAGTGCCTCCACCTGCAGCAGGTGAGATTGTCTTCTCATCATGAACATGTGTTTTATTGCAACAGGTTGTTACATTTGTTCATGTTCACATGCAGCCTTGCCAGTTTCTCCCGAAGTGGTTGAGGAAGAGCTGAGGCAGAATATCAAAGAGGAGATGCAGAGAAGGCTGCAGGAGGAGATCAGCCAGAGGAGGCAGGAGCTGCAGCGACAGTAAGGCAGTTGAGAATCTGTTTTTTGAAGGTTAAATAAATTGATTTTAAAATAATGTATTATTTCCGGGATACATTTTGATGACGATGTGTCCACTTTTGCAAAAACATTGCAGCGCCTTCCTTAAAGGTTGGGTCATGCAAAGGTCACATGTGTTAGACAGTCTGAGCATTGAATAAGAACACTGTACATGTGAGGGTAGAATGCATCACTTTGAAGGTAGGAAATCAGAACAAATGAGATCTGTTTGTATTTGTGAAGGCTGGAGGAGATGCAGGTCGAGGCTCAAGCAGCAGCCAGAGCAGCAGCTCAGGTTCAGGTGGAGGAGCAGGTGAAGAAGACGCTGGAGGTGGAGAAGGCGGCGTACATGGAGAATCTGACTGACTCCATCATGAAAGAGCGCATGAAGACTGAAGATCAGAGGCTTATGGTGCAGCTTTATGTAAGCAGAAAAGGAAACATGTGACCTTGTATGTGAAAGGATCTCTCTTATGAATGTGAAATTCTTCCCTTCTCTTATTGTGCCTCTCCTCTCTTGCCTGCTTCTCTTGTTTCAGTGGATGGAGCTGAAGGTAAGATGGCACATACATTTTTGGCTCGGTTTTTCACTGTCTGTCTGCTCTAACCAGCTGTGTGTCACTGGGCATCAGTTCAACTAGAGACAATAAGTCATTCATTGGCATTCACACATTGGAAACAACAGACAAAATCAGACTATATCAGTTATAGCTGTGGGTGTGTTGTTATTCTGAACATTGTGGACTCCTGCAGGCTCATCAGCTGGAGGAGAAGGAGAAGTCGTTGAAGGAACGAGACGCTCTCTACAAAGAACATGTTGCAAAACTAGAAACAAAGGTGACAAACATTATGATACACATTATATTTATTTTAGCTGCATTATCACATTCTGACCACTGAGGGGCGCTGTTATCAGACGCAAGACGAACATTATTAAAGTAACACACTATTTAGGCAAACAGGAGAGCAAATATTGTCTTTGAAATACCTTTGTCTGATTATTACGGAAGTGCAATGCATTAGAGAATTTGCATCTTTTTCAACATTGAGATTATTATTTCAGCTATAACAGGTTTTCATTGAGAGAAAAACCCTACTCATCTCAAAATCAGATTTAGCACTTGAGAGCTCGATTTCATGTCCCGACTGTTTAGTTCCCTCCGGTTTCACTTTGGTTTGGGTGGAGACACTGGGAGTTACTTGTTATTTAAAAAATAGATTGCGCAGGCGCCTCAGGGCTTTGTGGTTGCTCACACATGGAAGAGCCTATCCCAGACTTTTGAAGTATCTTGTTGATTCATAAAAATTCTGAAGTTTTTGTTTCATTGAAAACTCATAATCTTGTTAATTAACTAAATGGAGAGAAGAGGAATGCATTATACGCTGTCGATTTGTTATAAAAACAGCTGTGATATTTAATTTGTTGCTTTATGTTTGTAATCCTTTGACAGTGTGCAAAATTCTACACTGCGACTAAGGAGAGTTTCCAAAAAGGAAAAGAGGAGACAAACAAACGTTTTGCGTAAGAAAACAAATACTTTCATATCAGTAAGCTTACAGAAGGACTTGACATACACGACACAGTGGAAGAGTATTCTGACCAAACCAGCCTGACGTTTCATGACCTTGTCTGTGTTCTCTCCCTCAGACGTTTCAGTGTCGAGCCGGTGTGTGGAGACCTGCAGAGTCAGATCTTAAAATGCTACAAGGAGAACGCACAGAAAACTCTGTCCTGCTCGGGTATCGCCTCTGCCTACATGCAGTGTGTGGAGAACGCCAAAAAAGTACGACTCGACATACATCATCATTAAACTTCTAACCTCTCACATTTTAACATTTGTCAGTTTTACTCAACGTTTAATGTCTGCCCTTCCATCTACAGCACAAACTGAGCACAGGAGGTTAATAACCAAAGACGGACCTCTGACGTGGATCACGTCCTGCAGTTTTCCTGATGCACCAAAGAAAGAATTCAACAGAAGACAAACACACAACAGAATCTTTTCTAGCCTTCACTTGCACTTTTTGAAAAGTATCTGGAAGAAGTGTGCGCATCGCAACACATACAAATATAACCTTCACATACAGAGAAACTTCCACCCTGTGATTCTTGGTGTCGTCTTAAAACCAACTGTGCCAATACAGCAACATGGATCTGATATGAAGAAGAGCTTGTCCTTTAAAATGTTACAGATTATGTTTTTCTTATCTTCGGTTGGTTTGGGTTTTTCTTCATTTTGACATCCACAGCTTCACTTCAAGCTAATCATTAAAGTACACATGGGTTAAAAGAGTGTGAAGTAACACAGGGGTGTTTTAGTTATTGTACTGCGTGTAAGTTATTTCAGGGCGTTTTCTACTTAACCTTATCTTCCTCCAAGTCTGTTGCATGCAGAAAAGAATTGTATTGGTCTCAATAAATTTGGTCCTGCAAACACATGATTGTTTCCTTCTGCTTTGATCTAGATTCCACAATGTTCAGCTAGATAACCCCCTCTTTAGTCTTAATATTAGCATTAAATTACCTAATCATTCTGCTAATACTCACACAGGTTACACTTTATTTTCTCTAGAATTGAGGGCTAGCAAACGATCTCATTTTCAGTCCTGCTGTTTCAGACACTTCTTCTATTTCAGCCTACATTTTACAAAAGTAATTTATTC
>CAAKHC010001402.1:4046-18339 GCA_901007825.1 Macroramphosus scolopax
GAACATCAAAAATCACATCAAGACATTAATATCAGATATAATTTCCACTAAAATCATGAGTCAATATATGTAAAAAGAGAGAGAGAGAGAGAGAGAGAGAGAGAGAGAGAGAGAGAGAGAGAGAGAGTTATGTTGTTAAAAACAGGATCTTTAATGGCCCCCTAAACAGATGTTGTACATTTTATTTGGTAACAATTTATTTTATAGAATTTAACTTGTAATTAATTAATTAATTACCTTGAAAACATACAATTTATAAGGTTTTTGTTACACAAGACATGTTGTTGATAACATTGTGGACTATAAATATTAGTTTGCTGATCAACATTTCCTGCATTAGCCCAAATTATACTCCTTTCTTCCAAAGCTGCAGTATGACTGCAGACTGTGGCATTTTCCCCACTCAAGAGTCATATGATCAACAGGGCAGTCAGTCCCTCTCCACTCTTCTGTTGAGTAAAGACTTTATTTCTACTCATTTACCCAAGACTTGGCTATTTGGGCAGTGGGGTGAGTGCAGGGACCAGTTCATTCCTCATTGTGTCTTTTGAATACCAGAATCTAAAGTACATAACTGTCAAGTCACCCGTCCCAGCTAGCAACTTCCAGCAATTGTTTGCCGGGAGTCTTATCTGCGGCCTCCTGGCAGACTGAGAATGTCTCCTTAATGAAACTGACAAATGACTCAGAAACTCAGAAAATTGTTACAGACAGGACAATTTATTTTTCAAATTCAAATCTTCTCTGTGCATTCGTTGGGTTTGATATAATCCCTTCAATCGTTTATACCATTCAGACTTTTTAGTCTTGATAGCCAGTGTTGTTTAGACATTTCTTCTTCAGGTACTTGTCATTTGGGGGTTGTTTTCATTTTAAAACCATGTTTAGTTCATTCCCACAGCCACAATGTGAGAAGGATGTACTACTAGTTTATACTGTTTATACCACTGGAGTGAATTGAAAAGTGACCACAATTTCATTCATTCATGGAAACAAAACGATCTTCTGATTTTTTATTTTTTTTTAAATGAATCATGCAACAGAGATATTACTTTCAGTCTTAGTATGTACCAAACATAGATATTTTGGGGAATTTTATATACTTAAAAGGAGAACTGAAACTCTCACAGAGTTAAGGATGGGATGAACTTTGAATTCTTCCGTTGTGACTATGTCCAGACTCATAGCTGTTGTGATATAAAAAATGTTCCCACGCTTCCAATGTAATCTATTACTGTATCACTGCCACATGATGGAGAATATTTGCTCATGACATCTTCCCACTTGTGCTGGACCGCACCTAGGACTCCAAGTCATGTCCCCAAAATGGCGTACTTGTGAAGTCCTAATTTGGGCAGAAGGTGAGGGCAGGATGTTCTTATTTACAATGCCTGCTACTGTGACCTAAAGCAGCAAAGTAATTGTTGAGGTAATAAAAGAAAACAGTCTGCCGCACATCCACGCACTGCAGGGTAGAGCTGGACAAAAGAGAATTATTTACATGGATATAAAAAGCTGTGCATCCTGTTTCTGAAGTTAAAAATAGATCCGGCAAATATTTATTCAAAACACTTAGGCGGAAGGATTCTATCTGATTAGAATGATTATTTACTTTTTACTCATTTTCCTCTTTAGATAAGATAACTGCTGTTACCTTTAACCTCAACTACACAGTACAGGTGGATTTTTATCAAAAGCAGCTATACATACAAAGGTCATTTAAAACAAGTCTAACAAAATAAAGGTTAATGATCTACTGTACAATTTAACTTCACTTCATGATTAAGTAATGTGGACACCGATAAGCAGGACTATGTTAATGTTAATCAGACCGACGTCATATACTTACATATGAGTGACACTATATTGGGATTAATCCCATCTCATCCCAGTGTCCACTAGAGATAAATATAAATACAGAGATTTATATGGCATATTTTCATGTTTAACGATAACAATAACAACCCTAATCATATTATTATTATTATTGAATGCACCCATGAGCACCTTTGTTGGTCGTTGGGTGAATATATGGCTTGTTTACTCTCAGCTGTGATAGCTAACATTAGTTGATTGATTAGCAATATGTTAACTTTAGTCATGGTGAGCAGTACATCTGCCAACGATTATTCCAGACAGGGATTTGTGGTTGCCTGTCATGGCATAACACATGTATCATTTGCTTTATTTTTTTTTAACAACACATGGATGGGGGGTTATTTTAAGCATATTTGAACGCCCCCCCCCCCCCGCCCCATGATATATTTTATTTTCACGGCCCTGCATCATTGCCATGTTTTTCTTACTCTTACTGTTTAAAATGTGACAACGAGGCTCCTGTAGTTAATCATTATTTCTCTCAGAGTGATCCCCTTCTCATTAGCCTGAAGGAAAAGAGTTTGTCCCCCCTAGAAAGTGACGTTGCGCGTTTCCTCCGTGTCTCCATAAAACGTGCCTCACGCATTGACTGTGCACAGAGGCAAAGGGAGGAGAAATTGTTCAAGGCGCGCATGAAAAGCAGAGGCTGATTGATCTTGCTTTTGTGCGCTACACCAGACACCAGTTGGATACTGGTATACCACTCTGTTTAGATTGTTTTTTTTTCTTGCTATCCCTTTTATTAAATCTCATTTAGTCAGCTTCTTTGTTTGAGAGCACCTGCCCCGAGGATACAGCGGTACATCCGTCCCCTCACTGCGGGATCGGGAGTTGGACAATCCAGCTGCGCAGGAGAGCTCCCCTGCGAATCGCGTCATGGCATCCAAGAGAATCGCTGCTACTTTTTGCACACACACCTGAGGCTATTGTGGAATTCCAAGGCGCTTTTTACAGACTTCGACGATATATTAACTCCAATTAGTAACTTTTGTAGTCACTCGGGATTATAAACTTCTTGCAGGGACTCTATTACTTTGTTTGTCAAACCCGGTTTGGAACCTGGTGCAGATTGACAGGATGGTTCCATCCGGCTGCTACAAGTTGGCCATCATCTTGTATTGTTCGTCACTATCAAATGGTAAGAGATCATTCATTCGTATACCGATCACTAGTGGAGTTTTTGCACGGGTACGGATATTTTAGCGTCAAACAGCCGGATTGTTTAATCCAGCAAACATTTCATGGAACCAGATTACAGAATGGAAAGTAATGAGATGGTCATTTTTTACACATTAGTTTGAAAATATACTTATTTTTCTTAAATTCCGCTATAATTATATTTTACTCACTGTGTTGGGTTTATTTCACCCCAGTCTTTGTGGAACATTTGATATTTTGTATGAATATGATAGTGGAATGTCCAGATGCATGTTTTATGTGTTAACAGGTAAAGGTTGTCATTGTCCTGCACTACCTTCCTAATCCACTAGAGGTAGTCTTGTCCCGTTGTAATTTGATGATATTTGACAATAATGGAATGTGAAGACTCTGGCAGGTATATGTTATTGTTATATGAGCAAAAGTCATATTTCAACATCAGAGTCGTTTTATCAGTGGAATAACGATTTAGTTGAGCTTATATGTTGTTAAAATATTCCAGTATTTCATATATTATCAAGATGTTTGTTCAAGCAAATGTTATCAGAGGGTAAAGTGGATTGGACATCCTGAGAATAGAGAGCATGTTTCTTGTGATGGCCCTATCTGCTTCCTCGTTTCACCTCACAAAAAAAAAAACAATACAGAGTAGCGAAGGTGGATGTTCCTCCACCTTGTGCCAGGTCTGGTGTGTCACTGAGATACACAGGAAGCCTTCCTCACCATTGCCAAATAAACAGCCCATCCAAACAAAGGAAATGCTGTTAACCCCACCCCCACTACACACTTGTACACACTTTTAGCCTATGCAGCTTTGTCTGCAATGTTTTCAAGTAGATTTCCTTCACTGTCCACACACAAAGCGTGGGAAAGACACAAGGAGGAAACGGACGTGGGGGCAAATGGCAGCCTGGAATTGTTCTGGCTGGTAAAGGTCACGGATATGTGACATGCTACCTGAGCAATGAATTCCTCATGAAGTTCCTTGTGCTCATTCCAGAAGGGGAGATTTGTTTCTGCATAGGAGGCACTGTCTAGTAGAGCATTTAGTTATTGATGGATATGATTATATTTTAATGTCATTACATTAAAATCAGTCAGGAAGAAAATGGTAATAGCTCTTAAATTGTGTGTCCTTCCCAATTTGTATTAGCGCTCTGTTCAGCAATGAGCACAGTCCAAGTGTGCTGTTTCTATGGCCTTCTGACACTCCACATCACAGCTTGGAGCGAGTGAGAGAACTTTTCCACAGTCCTCCCTGCACCAGTATACTTTCCTTTTAGTTTCTGTGTAGGATTTAAAGCTATTGCAAATCCCTTCTTGTTTGATGCATGTACTGCTTTGATCTGCTTAATTTGTCAATTTCATAGACATCATTCTATAGTCCTGTAATAGAATTATGAGAAATCCAATGCAATTTCAATTTGTAGTAATAATGCATATTATTTAAATCACAAGCAAAGTCTTTAATAAATCATAATTAAATTCAAATTATGAAGATTCATGGATAGTTGGTTGTAATAAAACTGCCCTTTACTTTATCAATTACTCTTCTATATAAGTATAATACAACATTATATTAGTCAAGCGTTTGTCAGGTTAGGGAAGTCCTTGAAAGATATTTGTGGAGAAGAAAAGGATTTAATCTTGTGACCAATTTGTTTTGGAGTGGAAAATGGGAGTAATGAGAGGTCAACCAGGTCCTATAGGGGCTCTTTGCTCGCACATTCATACCCACTCACCTGGATTGGGAGGCTTAGCAGCAGTGCAGAGAAAGTCATTGCACAGGGATATTTAACTGTGCAAATTGCTTCGCGTAGCCGTTCTTATAGGGTGATAGAAGCATCTGGTCCGAACTAGGCATATCCACTTTGAGCCTGCAATATGTTTTCTTTAAATCCTGCATGAGATTTCAATTTCAAGGAGCTTCTGTCTGCCTACAAGTCTTAATTATACATTATGGAACGGGGATCCTTTAGGGTTACCATATGAGACTGACATGCAAGAGATTCCTGTTTGTTGGCTCTACTCAACTTTATATAACCTAGTATGACCACCCATCACGGCCAGATGTTCCTTTATTTTGTTTTTTTTAGAAGAGTCTTGGGCATTATGCCTCCAAACCTCTAAAGGCTAATAAATGGCTAATAAAATGACCCTCAAACTGTTTTGTCTTAACCATGCAGTTGTCGAAGTTGAGGAGTTTTAGAAGTGCTCCATAAGAGAGAATACTCCGACACACAGACCATGTAGGACAGCTAGGACGGCAGTAGCTACTCCTTATTTCGGCGGATGGTACAAAGTGCTTTTAGATTGTTGTCACCATTTGTCTTGAAAACATCAACGCAAAGGTAACACACCTTAAAATGTCATTGGCATGACAGCAGTCTTCACTGCTGCAACAGGAAGCTTAGAGACTGAAGTTTTACTTTCTAATCTCAGTTTTAGAGGATTTAAATGCATTACACTTGCAATTGTCCCATCCCTTTTAGATCATCACTTTTAACTAATCATTGAGAGATCATTTAATTTGTTTTATGCATTGCGATTCTTCCAAAGGCCGACAGACTGCAAGCTTTTCCTGTATAATAAGACAGGAAACTCATCTCAGTAGTGCCGCGAACATTTGCTACTGTTTTACTCCTGTCGCCATGGTCGAATTTAATGACTCACTACCAACGTCCCTTCACTCTTTTGTTGAGCGGTAACTTACTCTCCACCCTTCCTATGTCTTTTCTTTCTACCGAAATACATGGATTTGAGTGTCTTTGTTAAACAAAGGACTCATCAAGCTGCATTGTTACTTTTGCCTTGAAAACACACCAAAAAAAAAAAGTCCTAACTCTCTGGACGGTTGAGTAGTTTCATGACGTTACAGGAAGTATGGGGGGATGAAGTGTACAAAAGAGACGGGAATTCCGCACATTATTCCGCACACTTGAAGGGTTGTGACTTGGGGTTTCCCGTCCAATTCAGTGATAGTACAGTCATCTCCCACAGCGATATGTTTTTTATGATGCAACACTAACTATGAGTAAGTGGCGACACGCTGGCGACATCTTTCCAGCACGGATAACGTCCTTTCCTTTCACAATATTTCTCCGAGCTTCTTTCTTGGTATCACATTAAAGAGTTCTCTAATGTTTTTGTTTTGTCCTTAACCTGCAGTTATTGAGTTAAACTACTGAAACAGATGGGTGCAAATCAATCCTGAATTAGTAGAAATTAACCAATGATATTGCCGTTAATCATAAACAATAAAGAAATAGACAAAGAAAGTTAATGTGAGCGAAAAGCCTTAAAAAAAATAATATTTGATGAAAGATAAGAAGCTACATTAGTCAACAATTTCAGTTCCAAGTTAATTGTTTGGTTCTTCTTTCAGACTAAACATTTGAATTGCATGTGGGCCACAGACATGTCCAGATTGTGCAGAGCAGATCCTGTAATCCTGCGCTGTTTGAATTAGAAGTCTTTATATTCTGACAGGTAAAAGTAAACCAACCACAAATATTTTCCAAACACTTCCCTGCTTCCTGCAGCCGATGCCAGCTGAGGTCCGAGACATACACATTTGACTCCGGTCTAATCATAGTCAAGTTGTCCTTGTGTCAATAACCTCTTTGATACTGGCTCTATACCCCATCAGCAGCAGACACAAAACTGAACCAGAGGTCAATTGTGTGTCTCCCCCCCCCACCTCTCTCTCTCTCTCCTCTGTTTGTTCCATGGCTGTCCTCTTCTTAATGGCTCCTAATGAGAACCAGCTTCGGGGCTCTTTGAACCAACAATAAGCAATTTCTGGCATTTTTCAAGGCGATCTGCTGGAGGAATGCAGCACACAGCTGTTGCGGGGGGTTAGGGGTGCCTGGATGCTTGCTGAGGTCAGCGTTGGGCAGTCTCTTGTGCAGGTCGGAGTTTTGAGGGTGTTGGTGTTGAGAGACAACCGCAGGATATTTTTTTTCTCTTTCGGTGGGCCGCTGGGTGCCCCTGCTGATTCATCCATCTGCAGTGTGTTACCGAGGAGAATAGGAGAAAATTGGCCATCGGAATTCACGTTCAGCGTGATATTTTTTGGCTTTGCTGTTGGTGTTACATATGCAAGCAGATGCCAACATTCATACATGTGTACAGCATAAGAAGGTCAAACCACTGTCAGGTTGAACATGCAGAAATCAGTCGCGCAAACAGCACAGGGTGTTCACTTATAGGTCAAAACATTATTCCTGAATGGGATGTTATAATGAAACATGACGGCGAAAATCCGGTTACCAGCAGGGTCTCAGATCCATCTGTGAGTAGGAGACGACGGTGGTGTGGAGGAAGGAGCATCAGACTCTCTGCAGAGAGGGAGGCCGAGCAGTTTGAATACCGTGTCATCAGTTAATAGTAGTGCATGATGCAGACTTCAAAGCTTCCCAGTAAAGTGTCGAAACGAATGATTTGACGACCGGGATTATGAGTCTTCCTGGTAGGATTTAAGATAATATTTCTCCTTGTCATTTGTCATGGACAGGTCCCAGAGGTCGGTGGGCTGGATTCACTATTAGAAGGAGAAATTTCTTGCAATCTAAATGCATGAACTTTCAGGCAATTTGCAGATGTGTTGCAACACAAAGGAATATTTGTTTTACAGGAAGGGAGAAATCAACAGATTAACTTGTGAATCGTAGATTCTACTGATGTGTGTGAGGGTCAGGAACCTTGATTCATATCTGAATATCCAGCTGAAAGCACACGCTGTATCAGCATAATACAATGAGGGCCACGTCCCTTCCCCTCTGTATACCCTTGGACAATACAACTCTTTGAGAGGAAACCGGTATTGAGTTCTACTACCACCTCTGGCACCGTAAGTTTAGCTGACAGCTGTGCTGAATAATAGACAAATACAAAGCAAATATGTGTGTTGGTTTCCATGTGCATGTATGTGCGTACAGCTGTATCCATCCATCAGTCAGCGTGTTGCACCTTGCAGTGAGCTGATGGGAGAGATGGGAGGATTACAGTGTTTCATCACTGTTTCCTAAGTTTAACACTACTAGAGGGACCGACCACCAGTAACAAAGGCCACCTTTGAATTCAATACTTCAACCTTGTATTCTCCCCACAATAATGTAACAACAGTCAGAGTGCAGGGTCACTGGTACATGAAACACAATACTTTTTCCAAAAAGAGAGGAAGGGAGCACCGAATAACATTGTTAGAGCGACTGATAGGGAGGAAACTCGAGGAGATGTGATGGAAGACACTCATCAACTTCTAATGTTTTCCATTATTAAGTGAGATTGTGACTAACAAACACCATTTAAGTAATGCTGTATACATGCGCAGGTTTGTTGGACTTTCTTTTCAAGTGCTCATCATTTGTTTCGTGTCTCTGTGTATGTCCATGTGTGTGTGTGTGTGTGTGTGTTTTCAGCAGGACTTTCAGACGGAGAGCACCTGCCTAAAATTCAGCCCTCTGAGAATCCGCTCATTCTTCATAAGGGGGAAACGCTGAGTGTCATTTGCAGGTATGTAAAAGAGCAGCCAATGTCAAGAGAACCACATCCATCGTTCAGCTATACGTGTGTCAGTGTTCATTGTAACCAATAGCCAACCTCAGTCGGCTGTCAGTCATTAGAAGGGTTCATCTAGAGGCAGTGCTCCGTTTATTAACTGTCACGGCAACCCAACGATTTAGACTCTAGTCTCATTGTATGACAGAGAGACCAGGGGAAAAATAAAGACGTGTTTTGAAGCTGGGACCATCACCGCCACGAACCAGTGGCGGTGATGGTCCTCATTTGTCAGTCTGTTGCAAGTCTCTTTATGGTTGATGTGACTCAAGAGTGCAGCACTCACATTTGTCAAGAATTTAGAGCCTTACATCATTTTTCAGGCGTGTAAGGAATGTTCAAGAACTCATATCTGGCTAATGCAACTCTTCCCTATAAGGCTGTTTGCTAGGACAGCTGGCTGATATTGTCTTATTCTATGTCACCGGATGAGAGCTGGAGGTTGTTTGACCCAAAAATTCTGCAGGCAAAGGCAGTGGTATGCAAGACATGTTTGATGTCCCTCTGGGATGTCTTTAATGAGAGGTTTAAAATGGAAAGAATGTGTTAGCGGAGCACGTTTTCTGAGAGAAACTTGTTCCCATGTGAAAGTTCACATCGCCAGACGACTCAAGATTAACTCAAAATAAACTAAAAAATGAGCATCAAGCCAAAAATTCCCAAGGGCACCCTTGAACTATGACGTTTTTAGGTTTATTGCCAGCTGTGACACTTTTCCTTGAAAATTCCTGGGACCAAACCATGTCATGTAGTGTGTGGAATTGAATGTGAAGGCATTTGTGTTGTAGACAAATTGATGTCGTCCTCCAGTTTATCTCATACTGTCCCTTTCTTTCTTCTGTCAGAGGTCCTGGCCAGCTGCACTGGAAGCTTCCATCCCCTGTCGATCCCCAGCGATCGATCTCATTCGAAGGGATGAAGGTGCAGCGGTGTGCCTCCAAACATCATTCTCACTCTCACTGCAGCAAGCTGACGATCCCACATTTGAGTGCCAATCACACGGGAACCTACAGCTGTAATTACTCCAAAGATGGCTTGGATCACAGCGCCACTACCTACATCTACGTCAAAGGTGAGAACCGCTCTTCGCCTGGGATACTGGTGGAGACGACATGCCCTATTTACCAAACGGTCAATAAACCAGCTTGAATAACTAAACACAAACCCTTTCTTCTTTGTTGATGATTCCCCCAGTCCCCTGAATGAAAGTGATTTTCCAGCATTAGAAAACCTGATTGTAATGTTGTTTAGAAAGTCAAAGAACAAGTTTATAAACTGTAACATAGATAAGAATTCTTCTTTGAATTCATTTATTTTTCTTCGATATATAAGATGTCTGATCTAGGAAAGGTTTCCACAGGATGATGGTTATCTGCTGCCGCCAGCGTGGTGGTATGGATTTGAACTGAGCCCACAAAGACAGAATGAAATGGTCCATGGGCAATTTTATATTTCACGTATGAGATCTGGACATCCAGTGAAGCACAAAAAAAAGGGAATAAAATCTGAAGGAAAGAAAGGAAAAAGACTGCGATTGTCTGCACTGTGTAGGACCAAAGTTACATGAAGGAAGCTTAATCTGCAGGCAATCAGAATGAAGTGAGCAGCTTTTCCTCTCCAGAGAGAGGAAGGGGTTCCTTTGATTTTATGGATTCGTCTGTAGGTGAAATGGAGAGCGTGATTGCAACGGAAACCCCTGGCCATTGACTGTGATTTCCTGCTCTGGCTACTGTTTTCCTAAGTCTGCCTTGAAGCGACACATGGAGCCAGTTACAGTTAAAGTATTATGTAAATGAAGTTCATGCCAGGTAGCTTCTACTTGGATGTATATTGTATGAATGGGCCGACACTGAAACATAATTAAAAACAAAGTCGGTCTAAAGGTGTTATTATATTATTTTGGGCCACACAGACTAAACTAACTGCTGGCTGCACTTTGTTCTTTGTCCATCTGATCTGGGAACGTGATTCCCAGTTTGACTGGCTCTCAAGCAGCCTGCTGTGCCGGTGTTTAATCCAACACCCTCTTTTGACAGCCTATCAGCGGTTTATTAAATAATTTTCCTTCCTTACTTTTTCGAATAATTGTTCTTTTATCGCACCACTGCTGCTTGACCTCACACTGATTGCAGTGCAGACCTGAAGTTCCCACAGCATCAGTGATCTCTGGAATACTCTAATTCCTCTTCCTGTGCTCTGCTGCCTTATCCACTCATCTGAAATGGATCTCTTTATTTGCTCTCCGCGTCGGATGCCCTGACGAAGCCCTGATTCAATTGCATTGCTACACATAAATTCTTCACCCTCCTTTAACAATGTACAATTTGCCACAAAACATGTTCATCCCGAGGGACACGATTTAATGGGCCACATCTGTGTTGAAACACTCTCTGCATGACCTGCGTTTTGAATCTATTGTCTTGATTGTTTTTTGTTTTCGTGGTTTTGTCCCAAAGATCCCGAGCAACCGTTTGTGGAACCTCATGAGACGCCTTCCTTTCTGCTCGTCTATGGAGATCAGAACAGGCTGGTGGTCCCCTGCCACACGTCCTCTCCTGATGTTAACGTAACACTGAGTGCGGTAAGGCCTCACAAAGAGAATGACATCAGTCCTCCAGCTTACACTTATTGTACTGTGCAGTATATAGCAATACACTACATGTGTTCCAAAGACCTTGCAGGACACCACCATTCTCATCCAAGCTTATCAAATACTTCAATACTGCAATCTGCATTTGATCCCGACGCATATTTTCAAGTCTGTATGACACACAGCTGTTCCCCTCACATCATAAGGAGACGCTCAGATCAACAACTCCAGGCGCCATGTGAGTGGCGCATGCAATTGATCACCCGTCTAATGCTGTACAATCCACTTAGTTGGACCCATCCACCAGCCTCACGTCCCTGCTTCTGCATCATGCTGCTTTCTTCATATGTATATATCGATGTCAATAGCAGAGTCCATTTATTGATGCCAATATTTTAACTGCGTCTCAAACGGACGCCAAAGGAGGCCTTGTCTGATGGTGCAAGGTGAAAGGGGAGTGAGGCAATGACGCTATATAACAAGCTGCAAGCGATGTTATTTGACGTGCAGGGATGAGATTTGGTCCTCTTTACGAGCAGTGGCTCGTGTGAGTGAAGCTACAGGGAGCCACTCTGTCTGCTTCCTGTTAAAGCAGGAAGGTGCTCCAGGAGTGTTTTTTACTCAGAATAGATTCTCAGTCTAAATTTAGTCTGGCTTCTCTTACAAACATCAGGAAATGCAGAACAAAACACAGGAAACAACAGGTAACTTGTCCGGAGGATTTAACGTCTGACACTGGAGACGTCAGAGGAGGAGAGCTCCTTCGGTGATACTCCCAATGATTTTCATCTTTAAGTTAGTCACAAGTCTGATTCAAATTCCTGGCACTAATATACGCCTGTGTGACATAGAACCTACCTTGGATAAACAACTCAACACAGATGGAAAAGATAGTGGTTCTGTGACCTTCCGGTCACTGCGAAGTCCATTGCGCTCCTCCTTCCTGCTCCCTTTCCTTCCTTCCCTTCCCTAGTCTCCTTTCCCAGTCCAACTCCTGGCAGGAGAACAAACAACGGTAGACACGTACATCCTCTTCTAACTCCATGATGTTTTGTGCTATATCTCGTAAATAATTGCAGAAGTCCCACTGAAAAAAAAAATAAAGCTAATTGGACCGTCGCTCTAACAGATGCCCGTCCCCAGCTGCACCTAGTCGAGCATGACTTATACGTTAAATCAACTCGAGTGCATTACACTGCAGTCTGTCTGGTTTGGTTATCTTCACTTCAATTTCACAATTGTCCCAAAATACATGTACACATGAAAAATATGTTTGCCATTTTTAATTGCAGATCCGAAATACTCCGGAAGCGGAGAGGATAACTAAGGACGTAGCCTGGGATCCAAAGGTGGGGTTCAAGATCCCTTATGGTCCTGCAGTGATGTACATGAAACTCATCTGTTCTACATGGGTCAATCATCGTCACTTCAAGTCAGAGTTCATCCCAAAGAGGCTGAGTGAGTGTGTTGTCTTTTAAAACCAGTGTTATGAAAACGGTCTTACAAGTTCTTCATCGTCATTCAATCATACATTTGTCTTCATTTTACAGACTTTGTTCTCGAAAATGTGAAGATCACTCCAGATCGTGTCAAGTTGTTGGTTGGAGATACGCTCATGCTCAACTGTACTGGGCAGACCACGTATGATGGAAGGATTACCTTCACCTGGGATTTTCCAAGGCGCAGCGTAAGTTCAGGATCCGGTTTACTGCGCTGCCGTGTGAAACGGTCCATCACAGATCTCTCATCTTTGTCTGCAGGAAAATCGCCATTATACCAACAAGACCATGGACAAACCAGCGAGGGTTTTTTTGATGAGCAAGGCTTTAGTGGTGCAGAACATTACGATGGAGGATAGGGGGACGTACCGCTGCTACGCTGACATCAAACCAATGAAACACCAGAATGCCTCAGCTAAAGTGATTGTGTATGGTGAGTGTACATTGTTTGCTCCTGTTTGACAGTACATTTGTCTTTTTTTCAGTATGTATGGACTCCATTATCCTTGTCATTAATCTTTTCCCAGAGCATCCATTCCTCAACGTCTCCTATAAGCATGACTGGCCGAGTACAGTGGTTGTAATGGAAGGTAAAAAGTGGCTCGCGTTTGAACCCAAGATCAATGCTCTTCCCCCAGTAGACATGTCCATATGGTGAGTAGTAGTATACAGTTTGTATAGTAACTGTAGGATTGCCTCCCTTATATAACACAGTGCACAACCCTGAATTGTATCTCTGCATGTCAAATGGTTTAATGATTCATATTATTTAAACATCGGTAAAAATGTTCCCCTAACTCATTTTTCAGGTACAAAGACGGCGTCGCTATCCAGGCGAATTCCCCCTGTTACAAGATATCTAAGTCCGGCTTAATCATCACTGATGTGCAACAAAAGCACGCTGGAGTCTACACCATCAGCCTCGGCAACCAAGCGAAGAACTTGTACAAGAATCTGAGCTACACTTTGGTAGTCCACGGTAAGCCACTGCCATGAACCTGATAATGACTCCTGATCACAGCCTCGGTGCCGTGCCAAGGCGAGTGACTTGGCACAGCACCGAGGCTTCCCCGGCACTAGATCCTGCAGCAGCTTCTCTCCACTTTACTGGACGGCAGGTAGCAGCTTTAGTATGAGAGGAATTTGGGGGCTTGTTGATTCCAGGGCTGAATTGACGTAGCAGGGCAGCTGTTGTTGATTATTGGGGCTTTTTGAAGGGGCTTGGCGCAGTGTATAAATTGCCTCCACTCTATTCTGCACGCAGACTACAGCCGCTCCAGACCCCCCCTAGACGAGGGCATTTATTTGCATCCTCCCCATGTGTATATACACTGCAGCTCATGTAAACAGCATGTTCTGTACAATATGTATACAGCTTGATGGAAACAAATGTTGAACATGTGATTCACTGTTGTGATGAGTCGGTAAAGAGGACTGGGGACTGTTACCACCAGAGTCTTTTACATGTCTTGGTGCTGGCTCGTGCTTTTTCACATTGGGTATAAATGTGTTTGCCTACTATACAGAGAAAACAAGTGTATGCCAGTTACTTCTGGCTTAAAACAAGATCAAAGAGGGCCAGGGGAGAGGGGGGGGGGGGGGGGGG
>CAAKHC010001402.1:18359-34606 GCA_901007825.1 Macroramphosus scolopax
GGGGAAAAAAAAAAAAAAAAGGGGGGGGGGGGGGGGGGGGGGGGGGGGGTTGCTGAGCTATTCTCATGGTATTCTTTGGACATTATCAAAGAATCCCAGTAGTGTGCCGAAAGTGGAAAAATCAGACCCCCTTGTGCCTTTTATAAACTTTATTTATGGCCCTTGACTGTCCCTCGTCACATTACTTGAATTTATTGGATGACTAAAAATAAAATACACAGATGAAAACAAACAAAGTGATGGGAGATTCCTGGTTTTAATTAGGGAACTATTTTAAACTGAGTTAATCAGTATTTTAGGGCTGTCAAAGCGCCCCGGATTGTGTGTGTGTTATACATTGTGGCGTGCGGTTTGCCAAGCTATATCTGTAGTAGTTCAGCTGCTCAAGCTTGCCAAGTGATATTGAACAAATTCATAGCTGGCACAAGGATCTTTGTCTGTTGTTGATTATAGGCTGCATGCTTTGGCTGTCATGGGCATGGGGCACAGCCGGGTCACCGTTTGACCTCCAGCCCCGGGCCTGCCAATCATCCTGCCATTCTGGTCCCGCACATTGTTCAAAGGACAAGTGGTGTCAATGGCGCCTTTTTCATGGCAATCCATCATGACTGGCATCCCTCATTATAAACACATCATGGGATTCCACAATGAGCTGGGTTGAGATGGCGGATGCTGGATCTAACCTGTTGTCTCTCCCTGTGTGTATGTGTGTGTGTGTGTGTCACAGTGAAACCAACTATTTCAGAGGCGGAGCTTGCCACGGTGGACGTACAGCCCTACATCACTGGCAAACAGCATCAGCTAACCTGCACTGCTTATGCGTTGCCATTGCCAAACATCACCTGGCTCTGGCAACCTTGTAACTCAGAGCCAACATTTAGAGAGTGAGTCATCATGTTTTTAATCTTCTCTTAAGCATGTTTATATGTACTTTATCCCAATAAATCAGTTTCATGCTTTTGCATTAAGTGTGGCGCCTGCACACTTAAATAAATGAACTTAGGTAGGGAAGAAAATACTTAAAAACAGGACTAAAATATTCCTTAAATTCTTCAACCGAAGATGAAAATGCAGAGATAACGAGAGAAAAAATGTTCAAATGGTCCATATTGTATGTCAGGCTGAGCACATTTCACATGCATTTTTACATGCAAATGTGTCTTTAAATATGAATTAAGAGCTTGAATGCCAGGAAGGTTGTGATGTTGTATCACAGGCTTAAGAGTAGACGTGCGCGCAGTCTCGAGCCACCGCTCCAGCCCGGGGATCCCACTAAAAAACAGCTCTACATGGACTGAATTGGCCCAGAACACGGCACATTAATCAAAGAAAAGCAGCTCCCGGGGAACTGCTTTCTCATTTGTGGTTAGTGGCTCTGTACACTGAAGAGAAAACAGTGGGGATATATATTAATCTCAGAGTCCCCAAGCTGTTATAGAGCCTAATATAACTGAGAGTATGAATAACTGCCCGAATACCGGCCTGGTAGTGAACCCACAAACAAGATGAACATTCTCTGAGATCCTGGCACGTCACTGACAACAGGAGGCCCGTGAGTAGTAAGATCAGGCAAACAATGGGCCATTATCCTCGGGTTATCAGGCCCCAACACCATTACCAAAAACAACATCGTGAATTGCTGCACTTGAAAGAGATGAAATTATGTTACATGTTAAACGGTGACGCTTCGGTTGTTCGTTGTACGGACTTATTTAAAGAAGCCAACAACTCTTGTTGCCGGGCTAAAGATAATCAAGGCTGGCACTTGGAACAGTGGCCGGGCTCTGGCAGGCAGCTAATGAGGGAGAGGACCAGCTACAGCCTGGTGGGAGGCCAACCGGCCAAAATGTTTGTTTTATACGGACCTGACCCTGCAAAGTACCTGTCACTGTAAATTCAACATGAAGCCCTTCAAGATCGTATCTCATCTAAATCTTTGGGAGTTTGTAAAGACGAGGGAGGGAGGGTCGAGGTGAGGGAAAGTTGTCGAGTGAGGCCGATAGGATTGAAGCCTATGCAGTAAGAGGAGGGGTGGGGGTGGGGGGGGGGGGGGTGTCTTATCACCAGGTTGAGAAGTTATCAGCTGTCTCTTGTTGACCACCAAGGTCTTCGGATCAACCTTATCTCCTCTGGCCAGAATGTGTGGGGGTTTCCTGTACGAGGTGACGCACAGCACAGCCCTTCCTGTCGCTGCTGCCGTTTCCTCCTCTGCCTCTCATCTCATCAGGCTGATTGTTCCCCACCACAGGCGGTGAAGGGTTTGGGGGTGGGGGGGGTCAAATCAAGGCTTTCATTAGGTTCTGGACCGGCTGGTCTGTACCTGGTCTTCTAGTGATAGATCAGTGGTATGAGAATAGAGCCGCTGATGAATGTGTTTATGATTTAATGTTAGATTCTTAATTAACACAACAGAATTCTGCTGTCTTCTACTGTCTTGTATTTACGCATAAAGAAAAAGTGACTAGATGATCATCTTCTCCTTTTCTCTGTCCTGCAGTTGTGTTTCCTACAGCGAGCCAACAGTGGTCAACCTCATGGAAAGAGGAAACTCCCACAACTGGATTAAGAGCATAAATGTCAAGCCTGAACTGGTTAAAGGAAAAAACAAGGTCTGTGCTACAACACCATTTTTTTTTAAAACACTCTACGTACTTACAACATACTTAGCTGACCGTGAAATGTTTGCAAATAGCAGTTACCAACTCAGCGGTGGGAATTATGGATCAGGAAGATTTCCAGAGATCAACCGAATCATCCAATAATATCTCAGATTGAAGCGAACATCCCTCATGGCCGGGGTTGGAAGTTATATTGGACATCTGACATCTATAAATCCCTGCAACTTTCCTATTGGCAGTGGTGCAGCACTTGTCTGCATTAGTTTTGACTGTGACCAAAATGCATGAAAAGCCTTTTTGAACAAATCAGTGTTTTTTTCAATGACTTTGATAAAGTCAACAGGGTAATATGATAAAACGACTTAGTATCACCGTATGATGTGCTGAATCTGAAGATGTTGTATTTATAATAACAGCATGTCAACAGATCTCTACCAGGAAGTTCTGCCCCTTGAGTCCTGGATTTCTTACGTGTTTGACCCATTACTGAAAGAAGCAGTTTATTTTTCCGTGTCTCATTTTTGTTAAACTGAATCAGGTCTATAAATGTAATAACCGCAGCATCCTTGATTTTGACATCAGCTGTTGAGACACTTAAAGTTAAACCCCGTGACAAGTCTTAAAGCCATGTGGTGTAAACTATGAAGCCAAGAGCTTTAAACAGACTTTTATAGACTCTGCTTGTGAAGATAAGCCACTATAATTCTGGGATATTTTTAAGCGTATATTGTATAGGTAATTAGGGAGCAAATTCATCGGCATATCGGCAATTCATCTTACTAACTGAGTCATCATTTGTTTTGCTTATTGTAAATCTGATCAGTTTCACTGAGCGTCAGCTCTGATATCCGCCGTCATAAATAGGGAGGCACCACTTGTTTACAAGTGCTTTTGGCAAAAAGCTGTTTCTTTATGAGGGTTAGGACTCAGGGTCAATGATAACAAGCGGCAGTTCAAAAGTAGAGGGATTGGTTGGAGGTGAATTCCTCTTTGTCACCCCACATAAATCCTTCTGGCCCCTGAATAAGAACGTAGTCCGGGCCAGGTCTCTGAGATGCTGAGGGACTGGCCCCGTCTCTTGATATAAGAAAAACACATGGGGAAAACCTTGGCACAGAGGTCGCAGTGCGCCTGGGCAGGTCTCCTCTCAGCGACTGTGCGCAGTCGTTTATAATGTGCTTTTGAGCTCGGGTTGCATCAGGGCTGCAGCACGATACCTCCACCAGTATATCGGTAATGACATATCAAGATGAATCGGACAGTGTGATATAAACTTCCTTTGATATAACAGCTATTCCTTTGTTTTGGTGTATAATGTCAGTACAGGGATGCTGTTGTTTCTCTGAAAATCATCACAATAGCTCCTACTAGCCCAGGAGGCTTTCAGCCAGCACACACCCAGACAATACACCCAGATCATTCACTCTCTTTCATGTGGCTGACTCAACCCAAAAAAACAGATGTCCCCATGCACTAAACAGAACCACGCCGTCTGCCTTCTCCCAGGTCTCCCTTATTAGTGCGTCTACTTAAACGATTACAATTGTGCAGCGGTACGATGACAACATTGAGTGTAGCATCAGAAGTGCTTTCCAGGAAATCAACTGGAACCCGTCCAACAGATCTGTAGTGCGGGAGACTCACTGGGTTTTAAACGCCAGATGTATCTTTCATTAATGTGACGCGCTGGAGAGCAACAGACCAGGCTCGGCCCAGACGTCTCACGCGCTTGTAAACAGTGACTCGCTGCTCAGACGGGGATCAACACCCGAGTACAAGTCACAATCAAGGTCACGATTAACAAAGTGTTGACATGTTTTGTGCTGCTTTCAATACTCTGTAATAACTGTCCTGTTGATCTCCTTTAGACCGTGGGTACCCTGGTGATAGGAGAAGCTAATGTCTCAGGAAAGTACGCCTGTGTGGCCCAGCACAAGGACGGCAGCAGCATAATGACGATCCCTTTCTACGTCGATGGTAAGTGGGTCATTAGACTGCAACAGACATTTCCCACCACCCAGATGAACGTACACGCAGCGGTACTATAGCCTACTATACTGTGCACTGGATCCTTTCCAATGATCTTCACATACCTTACACACTGTAATGAATTGCAAGACCAGGGTAGGAATGCACAGCTTGTATTGTGCAATAAAGAGACCAGAGGGGGGCATTAATTGAAACCATGTTCCCTTGTAGCTGAACAGCTTCAGGGTGGAAGAGAGGCAATCATGTCCTGAGCCATATGGAGTGCTATGGCACGCGCTTAAAACAGCTATGAATAACTGCATTCCTCCCAGTGCCAGCAGGTCATTCCTCTTTTCTCTGTGAAGCTTCTGCTATGAGATTTTTTACTTTTGCATCTTGCATCTGAGCATTTCCTTATGTTCTCAAACCAAATATCCATTGAGAGAGATATTCAGACTGTCACTTCACACAAACACACACTTCACATAGCAACAACGTGAATCAAATTTCCTTAAAGGTTGAGTGATGATATCGGATCTCCTGGAAAGTCAATAGGTGAGTGATTGCTTTTTGGAGCTCACTGAAAGTAGGTGAAGCCATAATGAAAGTGATGCCAAGTACCAAAAGTTAGACTTCCAGCATGGGGAGAGATCCCAGGAGGAATCCTGCTCTATTCCAGAAGACAGAGGATGATGGAATGCTGCTCCTGCAAAAAAGAGGACGGAATTGTAATAACAGCTGTCTTCTCTTACGGAACACAAAATGCTTTCCAGCGATCTGAATAAACAAGCACAGTCTGGTACCCCTGGGGCCCTGACTCAGCTTCACTCCAATTGGACGACTGCAGGAGCGCCATCAGCGGTGCTGTCCACCAGCAACGTGCTTCCAATTATCAGTGATGAAACAGGAAATAACTGCAAATTTGACATTCCTGGCCTCGTGACAAACGGCTTTGTGTCCAAAACTATTGTACAAAATAGGATCTATGGCCAGGAGCCTACGTGTCTCTGTTCATGCATTTAAAAACCCGTCGGGCGTGGGATTAACAACAGTCACTGACATCAGCGTGTCATTCAACGTATGTTATGCTAATTATTAATGAGCAGCTCAGGATGTCGGATATTCTTCACCAGGTTTTTCTCCTTTTCACCCCAGATCACCCAGAGGCCATCGCCGTCACACCTCGGACTGCCATCGAGGGGCATAACGTCACTCTGACCTGTCGGGCTTCTCGCTACCTCTACACCGACCTACGATGGTTGGACTCCAGGAATCGAACAATCACCTCTAACGCGTCCGGTCCTCAACTCAGCCGCTACGCCATTTCCATTTCCCTCCACGTGTATAACGTCTCCAAACGCAGCACCGCAGGTTACAAGTGCCGGGCTTACAAGCTCCACAACAGGGTTGAACTCAAGACTGCAGAAATTAGCGTGGATGGTACGTAAGAGGACGACACGAGAAGATGATGATTGTAACATGACTTGCAGGAATTGTGCACTTGTCAAATGATAAGCTGATGAATCCATATAACAGGGAGTAAGAGAGGAACAGCACACTCATTCAGACTGTTTTCTTTGTTTGATGCAGCAAGAAAACATCCCAGGCTGAGTCAAAACCTGACGAATCAGTTTGTGAACAGCAGCAGCACCCTGGTGTTGTCTTGCTCCGCTCTGGGAGTTCCTCAGCCGAACATCACATGGTACAAAAACGGCGTCCCGGTGGCCGACGGCACAGGTAAGTCTGACAATAAGGCTTTCATCTGTGTTGATCGTGCATAAAATCAGACATCGCACCTGCTTAATATGCATCAAAACCATGAGCTTATTTCTTGCAGGTATCACCTTAAGACAGGACGGTCTTCTCACCATCGAGAGGGTGAAGAAGGATGACGAGGGTCTGTACGAGTGTGTAGCCAGTAACGAGGTGGGCGTCGCGAACACCAGTGCTGTCATCACTGTGCTCGGTAAGTCACTCTCAGCTGCGCCTTGACAACCCACCAGTCACACCGTTCAGTGTTAACTGGTGTTGGCCCGTCTGGTTGTATCACTCCAACACACAAAAGATCAGCCCGAGCTGCAGAGCCGCGGCCGATGGCTGCATGTCCAATCCAAACGGGGGATGTTTTCTTGTCACAACGACAAACATCTCAGGTCCAACTTCAGCGTGAAAAGTCTCCCCTGACAGGAAATATGTGGCTGCGAGGAATGCCGAGAGAATTCTTTCTTCAGTTTTATGACCGAGGCTCTGGCTGAGGGTCCCTGCACTGAGGACATGACCTGTGAAGTGTTAAGAGGTCCACTAATGACTGCAGGGAGATTAACTGCTTTGACAGCTCAGGGACCAGAAACCAGAGATTCTTTGGAAGAGAAGATCTGTGTGTTTGTTTGTGTGTCTGGCGATCGATATCTGCGTGCAAACTTTTACAGAATGGAGGAAGAAAAAAAATAATCTCTGTCATTATAAAATGAATCATGAGATCATGAAAAGTACTAAACTAGTCCGGTAGTTGATGACATGTCTTCTGTCTTCAGGGGACGAAGGGAAACCCAACATTGAGGTAATAATTCTGGTGTGTACCGGCGCCGCAGCCACCTTCCTCTGGCTCATGCTCATCATCTTCATCCGCAAGCTACGGAAGGTAAGTCATCAATTCACGCGTTACTTATTCTTTCTCAGAAGCAAAACATGAGTAGGTTTCCAACGATTAGGGAAGTTCAAGTAGTGAAAATGACTTTGCCACTTGCATAATCTGACCGCTTTCGGGAAATACAGTTATATTGAAGGACTTGAAGGACACATTTAGCTGCTGTATCATTTCCACATTTCCTGACAGCCGTGAGCTCGTGTTTATATCCAGGCACGGCCAAAAAAGAGAACATAATGTGCTGAAGTACACGTTTACACAACACGCCACTGACTGGAAGTCAAACTAGAGCTTCCAAAACCCACAGTTGTGGTATTGTTGTCATTGTCAGAAACCGTTGTAATCATTCTAATGTCCTTGAACCCTTCAGCAGCCGGCACACTTTAAGATGGGTCCGTCCATTATCATCGACCCTGACGAGTGTCCGCTGGAGGAGCAAAACGACCTTCTTCAGTACGACAGCAGCAAGTGGGAGTTTCCCCGCGATCGCCTGCGACTAGGTGGGCACTCGGTGGAAGCTCTGTCTCACATGTGAAGTGTTTCACATATTACAGGCAAACATATGACGGATATGGTAGTAACATACAAAGCCACGTTTTACCTCCCCTGCAGCTGAGTCATAACTGTCATCCAGTATTCAGTAAAACCATAACTAAACCTTCTATTCCTCTTCTCCTGACTGACAGGAAGTCCGATGCTCTGTTGCCAACCGATTAACGAAATACCTTCTTCCTTTTTCCAGGCAAAACTCTTGGCCACGGAGCTTTTGGAAAAGTAGTGGAGGCGTCAGCCTTTGGGATCGACAAGCTCTCAACCTGCAAGACTGTAGCTGTGAAAATGCTGAAAGGTAGCGTTTCAAAAACTCAATGCGTTTCTTTGCTGTGACTCCCGAAATTACTGCAGAAATAATCAGACAAAAAGAAGCGTAACTCTTCTTCACTCAGCCGCCGCCCGTGGCCCCTCCGGGTCATCCTGGAGGTAACACCGAGTCCGAACCTCCAGATGAACTGGCTTGCATTAACGTATCAGCGCTGGCTGTCAGATGATGAACAGCTATCTGTCCTTTCACCAGAAGATTTGTTTCTTGTGGACATTCGGAGACTCGAGAGCTGCAACACCACATGTGACTGCAATTAATATTTGTCCGGGGTGTCTGTTCAAAGCGAAGCAACCAGTGTCCGCTCTGCAGAACGTGCAGTCAGACCTCTAACCCTGTTGTTGATGAAGAGCTGGAGAGCAGGCAGATGTGAGAGTTCAGACTGTCCAAGATCTTCGGGGTGATAAAGGGTTCACAAACGTTAAAAAATGTATTTATTATTATTTTCATCCATTCTATTAATATAAAAAATAGGAATATTAATGGAATTAAAACAGGAAGATATTATCATTTTAAATCTTCATTTAACCAGTTGAGCTCTGATCTTAGACTTCGATCGTCCTTTCAGTAGTAATTTATTTGTGAATGATGTCTTATTTTGGGAAACTCTACCTTTCCTCTGTAGTCCTGGATGATGAACTGCAGGCCCACCAGTGATACGTGATATGAGGGTGATTTATCGGTGAGGATGAGGAACGGGGGCTTTGGTTCGATGTTGTTGATCACTGTCGTGGCATTAATCACCTTTCAGCATAAATCACCGACTCTGAGCGGAGACGCTCCGGCTGTTGTTAGTCGGAGGTCAAACTTAATGGAAAGCAGCAGGACGCCTCCGATTGACCGTGTTTGGTCGGAGGCTCCCTCGCTGCTTCCGCTGAGAGGAGAACTCGTAAATATCTGTTGGGTCAAGCAGCATAAAACAAACTCTACATCTTAATGTTCATAGTCATCATAGTTCAAGATGATCCATCGTTCTTCAAACATGTCGGCGTCAGGCGTGTAATAGGAGCACAACCGGTTTTATTTTGGAAATCATCTTTTAGCATGTCGTCCATCAAAAGCGGTTTCGTATGACCGACTAAAGAAACGCTGTTATTTCCTCATTATTTATAGTGAACGCTCGAAGAGCTTCGCCTCCTGAATGTCAGGAAACAGTTCTGATGGGAAGAAATACTTGTATGAATTAATGTTAAGAGTAGGAAGAGCAGAAATAAAATCCTCCTGACGTGGACAAAACCTTAAATATGTTCCCAGTTCATGAAAATAGTTCCTCACTATTGAAGTCCTTATTCCATGTTGTCCATAAAATTTGGCCTTTCTGTTTGGAGTTTCTATGTTCCAAACATACATGAAATGAACATTTCTGAAGAGAAAAAAAAAAAGAAAATCAAATTTACTGTGCAAATCTTTTCTGTCAGGATGTTTAATGACTTACTAACTGATGCTGAGCAACGTCTTGATGTTTTACTTTAATAGGAGGCGCAACTTCGAATGAGCGCAAAGCCCTGATGTCAGAGTTAAAGATCCTGATCCACATCGGCCACCACCTGAACGTGGTCAACCTGCTGGGAGCCTGCACCAAACCTGGAGGTGAGCTGTCATACGGAGAAGGTTATACCACGTCATCCTTTAACTACAGATAAAAGAGCAAAGACTTTATTATTTTGTGAGCTTCCACTGTGGACTTTGACGTGCAGAACTTGATTAATCATATGAGAATATCTTCTTCACAGGCCCATTGATGATGATCGTGGAGTTCTGCAAATATGGCAATTTGTCCTACTATTTGAGGAGCAAGAGGGAGGACTTCATGGTCTACAAGGTGAGTCACTAACTCCGTGAACTAACCTTTATTCACGCTACAAGCTAGTCAGCAATGTGAGTGTGGAGTTTTGCCAACCAGTTCAGCAGCTGTGTTCAACCTCAGTGCGTTTGAATTGATCCACTGTCTGTGTGCCGGCCAGAGCCAGGACGGTAAGGTGGTGTCATCAGGGACGGGCTGCGAGCTGAGCGAGCTGATGAAGCGCCGCCTGGAGAGCGTGGCCAGCACCGGAAGTTCAGCCAGCTCCGGCTTCATCGAAGATAAGAGCTACATCGACTCAGAGGAAGAGGAAGAAGGTAGAGGCCAAGCACTTCTTGCATCCCTTCAACCCCTTCATCCTTCCCACCTCTGTTTGTCCCTCCTTCTGTCCCCCCTCCCCTCCTCACCTCTGCTCCGCCCCTCCTGCCCAGAAACAAAAGCTCCCCTCAGATTGTTTTCTGCCCTGGTCTGATGGGACGTTTCCTCCTCCTGTTCAGCAGTACAATCACGGCAGCAGGAGCCACTGTCACCCCACTGAGTCTGGGGAGGCGTCTGTTTGTTTCCTGTGCTGACCTCCGCACTGCTCCGCTCTCAGGCTCAAACCCGGCACGTCGGCACTGTTGTCCCTGACGTGTTATTTCTGGTTTGATTAGTTGTTTACTCAGGTGGAGCGGAGGAAGGACTTCTCATGAGTTCCTCTCTGAGACTCCCGACCTGCACCCCCGCCCTCAACCACTCATTTCACCTGACTTCTGAATAATGGGAGAAATTGTAGTTTGTTTGTGTAACTTATCTGAACGGATGTGTTAAAGACAGAGCGTGTCGGAGGAGACACCCGCAATGACACGGGACTTTACGTCCGCAGGCTCCCAACGAGAATCAGAACTCGATTCATCTGATCTGATTTCTAGATCAGCAATATCATTTTCACAGGAACGCTTGTGTGTTGTTTCGTTTCACAGAATCGGAGGATTTGTACAAGCGAGTTCTGACATTGGAAGATTTAATTTGCTACAGTTTCCAAGTTGCAAAAGGCATGGAGTTCTTGGCCTCACGCAAGGTATCATCACACAAATCACTGCAGATCACTGAGCAACAGACGTCGAAGTTCAATCATATTTATTGTGGAATTGCTGTTTTCTATATTTAAAGTTCTTTTAATTCAAGTTTAAACACATTTTACATCTTATAGCTGAGGATCTCCGTCCTCATTCCTCTGCTCGCTTTTGAAGTTTCACTCACAGTTACGAAAAGTCCAAACTTTTAAATCATCCTATAACGGATGTAAACTGAGCATGACGCATTTCGCTCAACCGTTCTTTCGTTTATTGTTAAATTCCAGTCCATCAGCCCAGAACTCATTCATCCTCCAAGTCATTCATAAGTTACGGCAGAGCGGATGGGACTGATTAGAGAATGCAGCCATTGTTGTGAATAACTCGCTTCGGACCGTTTTTTAGCCGGGATACGGAACACATCATCTCCCATTGTAGCAGCGGTGATGATTTAGCCATGTGTTCCTCTACAAGCTGATATACATTATCGCAGGCACAACACTTGAACCTGCCTGTGGAACTCTGCATCAAATTCAATTTCTCTTTGTTCCATCAGTGCATCCATCGGGATTTGGCTGCAAGGAACATTCTTCTGTCTGAAAACAACGTAGTGAAGATTTGTGATTTCGGACTTGCCAGAGACATCTACAAAGACCCCGACTACGTGCGCAAAGGAGATGTAAGTTTGCTATAATTGTTTATTCAAGTTTATTCTACAGATGTTTTAGCTCAAAAGCAGCACTTGCTCACACGATTTAAACGTACTTATCCTCAGTGATAGTATTGATGAGGATCTCTTATCTCGAAACTTGTCTACAGGCTCGACTGCCGCTCAAGTGGATGGCACCTGAGGCCATATTTGACAAGATCTACACCACCCAGAGCGATGTGTGGTCCTTTGGTGTTCTCATGTGGGAGATCTTCTCTCTGGGTAAGTGCTCTCCGGCTCAATGCTGCTTTATTTGGTTCCACATACAAAATGTAAACAAACTCACACATCTGATTTGACGGCAGTAAGAAATGCAGGAACAAGACATCGACTCTCTCTGCTTTACAGCTGCACCAGATGCAGAGGTTACGAAGAGTCCTCGGCCGCTGTGTAATTGTGCTTTCGGGACAAAAGAGCCCGAGCTCGCATTGTCAGCCTGAGAAACTCCTGCCACTCGTGCAAAACAGTAGTGAAGTCACTCTTATTTTTAGTGTCGGCATGGGACTTTCAAACGCTGTTTTTTTCTCCCCAGCTGGCAACGCAAAGCCCCAGTTCCCCAGCAGCCAGATCCCAGTGTAGATGTGTGCCCCTGCTGTGTTATCCCTTCAGCCTTTAAGAGAGCATTGTGAGTCGGTCCGTGACCGCTTGTGCAGCGAGGCACCGAGTCACCAATACTTCTCTATAGCGGGGCTCATGAATTACTGTATGTTCAAAGGTAACCATGGGGAAACAAGAGCCGGTGAAAAGGAGCTTGTTGTTCTACTGTACTTGTGACAGCGCCGCTTTTTGAATCGCCGCCATACGTCGTCACCCGCCGCAGTTAAAAGAAACGTGTGTCAAATCGCTTACAAATATAACGGCCGCTGACGTCACCATGACTCATCCCTTCTTCTTTCTGTTCCTCTCCCTTGGACTCTTGCTCCCTCTTTGTCACTCTGGCCATATTCTCCCTGCATCTGGGTCGTGTTAGACCGGCCTGCTTTGTGGGTTTAAATATCTTAACCTTGTTTGTAAAGTGTTAACGACGGAGTTTGACACACAAGAAACATCATCTAGAACATGAGATGGGAGAGTTTAATATACAAAAACACAAGATAAACTTACTCTTAATTCTATAACATAAAAGAATGTGACTGTATGTATCGTGTAGGTTTCGTGCAAGAAGTCTAAATATTATTTCACATGTATATTTCTATCATTCTCGTTACAGTTCTTTAATCACTCTGCAGTGTCTGACAAGGATTATTTGTATTGTGTCTCCAAGCATTCTGGCTGCGACGGGAATATGAACTGTTAACTGTGACAGATGCTACTATAATGTTTGGATTGTGTTTTTTTGTTATTTTGGAAATCTCCGTTTCTTTATTCAAGCCGGCTGCCAAGTCGAATCTGTGGTTTCCCAATAAAACGGAAAAGCCACAACGATGGTGTTTTATATTGCGTCCTGGGATTCAAGCGAGCGTATAAATAAATGATTTAATGAACCTGCAACTGTTTGTGCGTGCAAAACCAACAGAAATGAGATATTTGATATCCCGCATGGAACCGAGCGTGAAGACTTTGGCTTCAAATTCAAGTTTTATTTTCACCAAATATACAGTTCAGATGTAAAGAAACAGTCGTGGTTGCCAACAGATTCATGACTCGGCAGTTACCTCGGTGCGTTCATGTCCACAGTAGTTATGTAATCTGCAAACAGATGTGCAATATGTCCCGCTGGAGTGACGAGCTGAAAGTGCTTTTAAAATGTTTGTTATTTAGGTCAGTAATCAAAGTCCTCTGTCGGGACTTAACGCAAGAGTGAGACAGCTGTACTGGATCAATCACTCAGAGCGAAAGTGGTGGAACATGTTTGACCCCGAACTGGAGCGTTATAAAATACACTCCAACCAATCAGCTTGTCTTCTTCTATTTGCTGTTTCATGCATGTCTGCTTGTCGCAGGTTGTCAGTTTAATTCAGATACCAGAGGGCGTTTAACTTTAACAACCCGGCAATTACAATTACTCAGTGGACGAGGCTCGTGTTACCCTTGGCTTCAAAATATAATTGCAATGTACTGTGACTTCAGTTAATCTTTTGTTTGCGATCTATTTGATACTTCCATGTTCCCCAAACAGCCTGTATGATGATTGTTTCCCTCTCTCCTCCCTCCCAGGTGCGTCCCCGTATCCCGGCGTCCAGATTGACGAGGAGTTTTGCTGCAGGCTGAAAGAGGGGACCAGGATGAGAGCCCCAGATTACTCCTCCTCTGAAATGTGAGAACAAATATGACACAACAAATCAAAGAAAAGTCTGTTTCAGAAGCGGTCGAAAAGGAACAGAGACAAACTCTTCATCCTTCATCCTTATCTGCAGCTCGATGTCCTCGTGTGGCAAACAAACAACTGCAAGTCGCGCCGTGTCAGCACAAAGCTGAGACCAGGCGTCTTTCCTTTTTTACTGTCTTTGCGGTTGCACCAGAGGGTCAGGTGATCTGTCAGTGGACGGTTGTAACTGAGCACCACTTTTACAGGCTGTCTGGAGCGAGGACGTCCAGAAACGGGATGTTATTCTGAGTAGGGGCTTGTGGACGTGACTAGATATAGAAAATCCGCTTGAAATTTGGTTAAATAACACCGACGTTTCTGCCACATGCACACAAAAAAACTTTAAGTAGTGAGAATGCTACATATTTCCCATGATCCAGTCCTGGCAGTCACATTATGAACCCTTCAACTGAGTCTCAGTCCAGCAAGTGTGCATGCATTGTGTCTGGTTCTCATTTAAAAAGGACTCATGTTCTCAAACTCTGCACATTTGACTTGTTTTGAAAGCATAACGCAGCACTTCAACTTAATAATGATGTGATATCAAGAGTTTTAAAGCATCTTACTTACTCTCCAGTTTAATGACTTCAGCTTTACAATAGAGACAGTGATTGGAAACGATCCTCCAAATGTTTTCCAGACTGGAGGTTTCATTCAGAACAGAGGATCTGTACATGCAGACCCGCCGGTGCCAAGAATCTCTCCTTCTTTCCATCTTGATTCAGAAAACCTGTTGAAGAAAACAGAACTGCGAGATTATATAGTTCCTCTGATACGGAGCCAAGATAAAACCCTCTGATAGTAGTTGGAGCGGGATGCCAAGGAAAGTCCTCAGAGACGGCGGGGTGAATACCGCTGATCCCCCCAAGAGATCCGCTCCCAGTCCATCACATGTGTCTGTAAACCCAGATTTAGACATCTTGACCTGACCCCTGATTTATGAAGGATGAAAAAGTACACGAGGCCGCACAGTTTGTTTAGCGCTTAATTGTCACTGATTCATCAGGGACGTGCTCTCCCGCCTGTTAATACGATCCCCGGTGCTGACGCATCGCTGAGGAATCCAGCGGATGCTTCTCAGCGAATGAGAGTACAATAAAAGAGGATGATCATTTCCCCATCCTGCCACACTTGCCTAACCTGAACAAGTAGTTCAGTTCTTCTGAACTATTTTGACCCCCCCCCCCCTTGAAAACATGCGTGGGCTAGCTATTTATTCTCATTACGGACCAGGCAGGAAATGTGGTTTAAATTGTGCGGTCATACGATGTGTCTCCTTCCCCCGATAACGATATGCATCAGTGTAGTAATCCTGCTCTCCACATCCTGTCACCATTACAGGAGACACCACCTGCTACTCTGCCTTCATTAATGTAGAAACACTTCCAACGGGGAGTTCAATGAGGACTACCTGCGTTATGCAGCCACGCTTGAGATGAACTAAATGCAGTGCAAAAACAAAAGGGAATGATGATGATGGCTGTATTTACATAAAATGTAGGCTTTCTGTGGGGGGAAGTGGTTCTTCTCTGTCTCCAGCCGGTGGAGCAAAGCCAGTGTGATGGAAACTCAACATAGTTTCCATCACGCCATCAAGGCTCTGAGTCTTCCCATATGGTCAGAGATGCTGACAACTTGTCAGAGACCTGACAGAAGCTATAAGCTCTCAGTGTTCTTCACACCGAAGTCCAAGAGAGAATCAAACACAGTCCTTATGGGTTCAGATCACTTGAATGTAAAGAACAGGGTGGACGAATGCCACATCTGGTTATCTGTGCGCGGATCCTCAGACTGCAGAGGACTTTTTTTTTTTTTTTTCGTCTGAGGTGCGAAATAATTTTGCTTCCACTTTACATTACGTCAATCCAGATGTGTAGTTCTTGGCAATAACATGCATCTATGAAGTAGGCTGAGTATCTATATCGCAGCGTTTGCTCAAGGGCGGCTTCTTTGTTTGCAGATATCAGACCATGTTGGACTGCTGGCAGGGGGAGCCACAGGAGCGGCCGACCTTCACCGAGCTGGTGGAACAACTGGGAGACCTGCTTCAGGCCAGCGTGCAGCAGGTAGAACAGACTGACTGAGCACTGATGCATTGAACTTCAGTTATTGTAGACTCGAAAAAAATTAGATAGCAAGTTCCTAATTCTGCAAAATGAGTCACTAACAAAAATCCAGAAAACAGCGTCACTAATCAGCCTGAAAGAGATACAGAGCAGTGTGTGTGTGTGTGTGGGGGGGGGGGGGGGGGGGCCAAGGGGGGG
>CAAKHC010001402.1:34626-60112 GCA_901007825.1 Macroramphosus scolopax
AGGAGCTCAGAGGGGAAGTAACACTCAACACAAACACTTGACTCCCTTTGAAAGGCAGCAGGAGTCTTGTAAAAAAAAGGACCCACACTTCAAAAACACATGAAAAAACAATTTGTTTATTAGTGCGACGCGAGACAACAATGTCTGGTTCGACTGCTGTGTCACAAACCGCTGGAGGTTTGTAGGTTTTATAGGAATGTAAACAAGCTTAACACACGTTTGCCCCCCCCCAACAGTCAAACAAAGATGCAGAATATTCAGTGGAAAAATCACATTCTCTGGACTTTATCCAATCACATTAAACTGCAAAATAATATCCACATATGTCCACCAGACACACGCTAATTTGGATAGCATGTGTGTGTGTGCTCCAGTTCCTATAGGGCCGCGTCCAAATGGCTGCATATTCACTCTAATCATGTTGGGCCGCGTCCCGTTCTCGTGCTGCACGCCTGAACGTGTCTGTTACGAAAGTGGATCCTTTTGTTTTTTTGAAATACTATCATTTATCAAGACTGTTTTTAATGGCTGCAGCTTTTTAATTGAAAGCACACCCGTGTCTGTTTATTTTACAAAGAAATTCAGTTTAAGAATGAATGTAAGCACATCGAGTTCTGTTAGACTGTTTTACAAAGAACAACTTTAACCCTTTTTACAGCCGCCGTGGCAGCGATGAACCGGTTTTACAAGCAGCGTCCACACTCGTGTGATTCCCTGAGCTTTTGTTAAACCTGAAGTAGTCCCGGAGAAGGAGGCAAAGCAACTAAATAGATCCAGGCGGCCTGTTTGAGGCTGAGGTGTTAAATCAGAGAGTTAACGAGAGGATACTAAAGACAGAAGGAGAGGGAACTTAAATAAAGGGGACGCCGAGCATCGACTCTCTGAGGAGCCCTGAAGGCACCAGATCGTCTTCTGTTATCAGGAAGTCAAAGATGCACCAAGTCAAGCTTTACATTACTGCAAATAGAGAAGCACACAATAAGTGAATTAAATCACAAAGCCAGACTTTACATCACATAAAAACTGCAGCCTCAGAGGACAGTTTGTAACAACTCTCCTCATCAGTGGAAAACCAGGTTGGCCACAAAGACCAGAGGAGGGTCCGACTCTCATTAATAAGGCTATTGTTACAGAGCAGGAAGGCCGGTCACGGGCTCTGTGGCCTCCACCCAAATCATGAACATTGTATTAGATTTATGAGGCACGACTTTGGTTTCATTGGCCGCCCGCCACGACCTGTGGATCTGCGTGTTTGTGTAACGCTCACGCCGCATTTATTCTGCTTAAGCCCTCAATGCTTTAAACCGTGCATCGTGCAAGTCAAAGGTTGCGCTCATAGATGTTTCGTCCTCTGCTTGGTTGATTTAGGAGGGGAAGCACTACATACCCATCAACACAGCCCTGATGGAGAAGCTGGGAGAACTGACTGCCACCAAGCCGTCGGAGGAGACGCCGACGCGGCCCGTCTCACAGCGCGAGTCCGGGGGCACCTGGTGAGGAATCATTGTTCAAACACTGTCAAAGCTCTGCTCCTGTTTGATGATCGACATCCGGTGTGAGGCCTCCCGAGTTCCTAGTCCCTGAGTGATAGTAACCATAGTAACAGCATGAGAAGATGCACAATGTCACAAGGCAGCACTTCATATAAGTACAACACTGGCATTTTGCTTCAAGCTCTGCTGTTCAGCCTCCCAGAGCTGCAAGCACATCAAATCTGTTGCACTCTTCTATAAAAGTTAAGACATTCAAAGGAAATTAATCACCTTATTGTAAAGGCTTGTAAAACTGACCTCAGAGTGTTAACAGGGAAGTCTGTTTTGCAAAGGAAATGCCTTAATCATTTTCCCAGTTTGCACTGAATTCTATCCAAAGCCGTTATTGTTCCTGCGGCACTCAGACTAAACTTCACGTCAACGTTCAGGTCCGACCTGAGGACAATGACAGGCCGGATCGGCACATGATAAGAAACATACACACGGCTGCTCGACAGCCAGGGGAGCTTTTGTGGCTCCTGTGAGAAATTCCCCCCCCAAAAAAACCACACAGCCTGCTTAAATTCATGTGCACTTAGAATAATATTAGTTTGAGCTCTTGGGTTTTCACAGATCCTCCAAGTGTGTTTATTGAGGAGGTGTTGAAAAGCAATAATGACACTTTCCCTTTAAGCTAAGTTAAAGCGGTCGTTTCGGTCTCTCAGCGTTGAAATGCAAAGTCAACACGGCGTGTTGTCGAAGGAGAAGGTCAGAGATGCTGCACGTTGTTGATCCAAGTGATTAAGTTCCTCCGGTTCTGCTGCTGAACTTCAGTGTAACTGAAGGATCCTCTAAACAGAAGGTTTTTAAAGTCTTCTGGAGTCTTACCTTGGAAATATCTTTCTCGCCAGGAACATTAAGATCCGCCCAGCGAGTGTGAAAACCTTCGATGAGGTCACCATGGAGAACGGGACAAATGAGGGTCACGGGGTGAGTTATTCCTCCTGAAGCTAAACCAGAAACAGACACACAATCTGTGCTCTTACTCTCCTGAACGGAGCCGAGTCAGGTGATCGACTGTCGACATTTGACTTGCGACTCCATCTGCATCATGAATCTTCATGTCTCCTTTAGCTAAATTAAACTCTTTAATTGATTTCCATCTCTACCGCTAACGACATCAACACCGTCCCATCATTGTTAGTTGTGTGTTTAATTTTAATGTGTATTTTCTTCCTGCAGTCAAAGACAGCACAAAAAAAAAGGACATGCATACTGACATTAGTTGACTATTTGTTTTAGGATCCACTTTAAGATCTTTTTGATTGCTTTTAAAGCCCTTCACGTTGGCACCACTGTATACGTTTGATCTGCAGCTCTTCACTCTGCGTCAAGACGTTTAAGCTCCAAAGTCTAAAGGTTCTTTGGGCTCGAGACAAAAGGGGGATCATGCTTTTACTGGTGCGGCGCCAACGCCTCGGAACATGCCCAGCATCAGCTTGTGATCTTAATGTTTCAATAGCTGGTCTATACAGGCTGCCACTTTTATAACTTATGACTCCACTTTTATGGGGACTTCTTTATTTTTGTTTTGTTTTAATGTGTTTGAACATTCCATGAAATAATTGTGGGGTGTTTTTTTATGGTGTGATATTTTTCTCACATCGTAGCACATCGTAACTCTGGTTCCCACAGTAATACTTTACTTACTTCCCCTTTATATTTGGTGTTTGGTCATCTGAGTTAATAAAACGATAACTTTCTATCCGTCTCTCCGTCCTCCACAGGGTGGCCAGTCCGACAGCGGCATGTCCTTCTCCTCCGACACCATGAACACTCTGAAGCGATTGGAGACGTTCGCCGGCCGACCGCTGAGCATCATGGCTCTGGCGTGAGTACAAACCAACACCGGCTGCCCTCCGCACCTCCGACGACACATCGACACACTCGTACACACACGTACACTAGACGAGGGGGGCGAGTACCTGCTTGGAAACCTCTTTCATGTGTAGGAATGTAGACGCAATAACTGTCATACGCACACACAAAGTTCCTTCTGGCACATAAAGGAGCCGGCAGCTTGTTTCCCCTTTTGTCTGGAGGAGCCGTGCGTGAGGGACAAAGGAGAAGTGGGAGGGTTATCGCTTGAATGTGGCCGCGAAAGGACGAAGCACGACAGCAAAATGGATGCAACACTTGAAGGTTCGGCTGCTTTAACAGCACATTAAACCCTCTGAGGGAGGTTCTTCGCCTCCTGATTTAACATGACAAAGGCAGAAATGAATTGCTCCAAAATCCTTTGGGTCATTTTTAAGATTTTACGGTTCGGATGTCATAGAAGGAGAAAAACACTCCAGAGGTTATTTGAGGAAACGTTCAAATCGGAGCAACATTTCTGTTCATCTTTTTTTCTTCTGAGGGTCTGGATGTGTCTCAAGTCTTACACATCAGGCTCACAGCAGCCAGTGGCGGTGTTTTGTTAAAGGGTCAGACCCCTGAACTCAGTGATTACACTGGAAACCATTATTCAACCCTTCCCTGCACCACAGGGACTTTTATACGAAGACTTAAAAGTAGAAACAGAAATAAGGTAAATGGTCTCAAATCAGATCTGTTTCAGAAGTTAGAACATGGCAGCAGAGTTGATTTAAAGTTACATATTTCATTTATAGCTCATCCAACTCACTTCTACGAGCTCCCACATCCTCTCAATGTCTTGTCAGAACCCAAACCGCCTCGTGACGGGCCTGCTTGTGTCATCAGGGCTGGATTCCGCCGGGCGTGCAGAGAATGATCTATACTCTGAGGGCAGGACTCCCTCGCTGGGCAACCACTCAATCACTGCCACCTTTGAACTTAGGAGGGTTTACAAGGGCCTCCCCTGTTAGCCGCAGCGCTGTCGCTCCTTTTGTTTCCCAGGAGTCCACCTGTTGCTAACTGACGGTTGAGCCTGCCCCCTCGCTGCCAGTCAGCATTTTAGCCTGATTTTTAGAGCAAAGCTCTGCTGGAAGGAAACATTTTAATGAGCGAAGCCGTGACTCCTTTACTCCTGGCTCGGTTGCCAAACGTCTCCGTTTGACATCGGCGGTGCATCAGTGTACTTTTATCAAATTTTTTCTGCCTAGTTTACCAGGTAATTATTCATTAAGAAGGCATTCCAGTACAGCGGCGTCTCCACCCCTGCTGAGCTCTGACCCTTTGGCCCCCAGAGAGGAGCTCGGGAACGCCATAGCAACCTCCAAAGACAATAGTGGGCAATTACTCATATTCTGAGCATCAAATGAAGCAGAAAAGCTCTGGATGATTGATTACATAATATATGAATGAGGAAAGGTTTGAGTGATTCCACAGCTTCACGAGGGGTAAATCTAAGAACCTAAACACGGCTCTTTGGGTCCCCTTCATCAGTCAAGCTGTCTTGGAGGGAACAAACGTGCAGAGAATGTTAGCATTTAAAATGCAGTTATTTGTTTACATAGCAAACATGAAAATGTGAAACTTCCTGCTTATGTATATGTTGTACTGCTGTGTGTTTTCTAGGATGAAGGCAGCAAGTAAGAGTAAAGAGTCTGTGCTGACCGACACAGACAAGGAGAAATATCCCCCAACTGTTCCGTCTCTGGACTTCAGTCTGGACGACTCGGCCCTGGACGCCGACCTGGAGTGTCACAGCCCGCCGCCTGACTACAACTACGTGGTGCGCTACTCCACCCCGCCTGTGTAACCTCCGTCTCCACCTCCTGGAGAACCCGACTGACAGCCTCTAGGCCTTTGCTTCGTTCTCGTCTGGCTTGACTCTTTATCTTCGGACTCTTCTTCCACTACGCTCGAGACGGACCCTCTGAAACGACTCACGAATCGACTGTAACTCGCCTCCTCTGTTTCGCCGGGCGCCCGCTGTGCAACAGAGGTCATCCTGGGAACTGCTCGCGCCTTTCCAGTTTTCGGAAGCGGGCGGACGTAATCGCTGCTCATCCGCTCCACATCACTGTGACATGTCAAACAGCTGAAAACAGGCTCAGGTATTTCTCCGATCTACTGTGAAAACAAACCAGAAATTCGAACCAACTTCAGTTTCTGATGATGAAGAGCATCCAGAGGGGAGAGGATAGTTGCGCCTTTTTAACTTCACATTGAGTTTATTTTACATCTGTTTCATAAACTACAAACTGGAGAGTGTTTCCTTTCTTTGGGAGCCTCCGTCCATATGAGGATCAGCTCAGATACGATTAAAGCAGCTGAAAAACACAATAACATTGACTAATTGTGAAAGGTCTCCTGTTCAAGGTGTCGTTGCCTGTTACTTTAATAGAAGCTCAACTTACTCAGGTTGACCCAGAGTGACAGAGGTGAAGGGTACTTTTAAACTCTCCCGGTTATAGAAAACCAAAGATGAATTGCGGTTGTGAGAAAGACCAGACAGCTTCGGATTTAAAGGGATAATTTGTAAGGAGATCATCTTAGCCTGAACCAGCGATCGCCAGCCTGTCTTGTATTACCACTTTGTTCCTGGCGGGGGCGGCAGTGAGTCACTGTAGCTCTTCTCCGCCTGTGAGTCAAAAATCAGGTCCCACTCCATTGTACTACAACCTTACACCAAATATTTTAAGATTTGGCAAAACAAAATGTGAATTTATGTGTATTTTCCCTCCACTACTGTTACGTGAATCCCTCTTACAGAACCAGACACACCGGTGTGTTTCCTTACTGTTGTTTCCTCTTTATCAGAGCTCGTATCAGAGATCGTATCACGGCGTATTAATTAGCTTCACTGTCATATAAAAATGCTGATTTGACAATAGTTTGTTATTCAAGGATAATCTAATTAACGCTTTTATTCATTATTACATACATCATTTGTTTGTTTTTGCCGCCACGTTCAAATATCAAACCGCGTCAAGTCACTGTCTGCTTAGAATCTCTGCCTGTCCTCCTTAACTGAAGCTCTTTTTGTTTTACGATGTAATATTCTGCTCGTTACCACCGAACTTCTTCTAAACTATCTTTCATACAAGTCAAAAGACTTCCTGGTTCCATGTTGCCCTCCATAGGTTTGGAGTGTGAAAACAATTGACGCACTGGCCCTTTAATGTCACAGCTCAACCATGAAGGCATCTAAATGAAGAGGTGTAATCGGATTATTCCCCCTGTGCAATCTGTTTATGAAGAAACAAGTGTTGTTTGGTCAAAGATAAAAAAAAGGGAAGTGTCAAGGGAACCAGAGATCCTCGTGAATTTGTTTATTTTCTTGTGTACAAATTGAGTTACGACATGATTATTAGAACAGGACTTGGTGGGACCAGTTTCTTTTCGAAAGCACAAGTAAAAAAAAATAAATAAAGTGTGTATTTATTTCAATTGTAAACACTGTCAGTTACTAATCCAGTCCTGTTGTTTTATTTACATTCATATTTAAAACCAAAGGATTTTAACCGGCTAACACTTCAGTCCAGATGTATATGCTGTTTGTGCTGCTGTATTCACTGAGAACATCCAGCTGAGGAGCTCCGTCCTGCAGACACGCGTGTGTGTGTGTGTGTGTCCTCCGTCCTTCGTCTTCGTGCTAACAGTTGATGAAGCTTGCAGGGCAGGCCGCAGAAACTCTACGTACGTATGAAGGTAGCAGCTGTCTGTTCTCGTTCCCTGTTGGTTCAAGTATGTGCTGACATGAGCTCCTTGTCTTAACAGTCATTCCGGATTTATTGAAATTACTTTGTGTTGACCAGTTATTCCTTTTTGTTGTTGCTGTACAGACGCCCTGTAAGATTGTTGCTAGTTTGACCTCTAATTAAAATCCTATTTTCTAGTTAGCGCATTAAGAAGTGGATACTTTGAACCCCTTTGTATTTCCAAATGAGGTTGTGTTTGTGGACCTATTTCTTTTCGTGGAGAGGAAGTGATTATGCACTGATACTTTATATCAAATGTAATGTTTTTTTGTATTCTAAAGGTATATTATTATCAAACGGTTTTTGAGGGAGACGTGTACTCCAGTACTTTCATGTATTTGTTGTATTATTTTCTTCCTGACCTAACATCAATTTCATGTTTTCATTTCAAGGATTATGATCACAATGTTTCTGTTGTAAATCTTCATTTTAACATTTTTTTCAAGTAATTCTAGCCTCCGCTAACACAATAACATGCACAGATGAAAGCAGTGAAACACAAGTATACCTGTATTTAATTGCATTTCAATGACTGATTATATCTTGCAACAGTTCAAACCTTCTCGTTATCTCTTCTTCGTGTTGTGTTCATGTAGTGTAACAAGTTAGTTTTAATTAAAGTGATGTTCCCCCACACTGTTAAATGAGTATATGAGGTAAATAAAAGAATAAAGATTTATATATTTATACATTACCTGCTGTCTCGACTCATAATTGCCTGATGGAGAAGAAATCTTACTTAGACAGAAAGTAATATTATCTGTTTATGAACAATATGAATTTATTATTTATTTATTATCATTTATATTGTATTTTTCTACTTTCTTTAATTACACATATACACGCTGTAGGCGAAATGATTTCGGTCCGTCCGTCTATCTGTTTGGTCCTTCTTCAAGTATCTCAACGATTATTTGAGGGTTGTTTTGGTTCCTCTCTGTTGTCTCCAGAGGTTGACTTCCCTCTTGGATGGACCTCCTGACTGTCTCTCTAGCGCCCCCGGCAGGTTGACTTAGGATGGAGCAGCATTCAATTGGATGCAGACATTCCCACCGACACATGGATCCAACCCACCAGCGGAGCTAACTGGACCTGTTTCAGATTGATTTTGATTGATTTAATCATGAAATGATTTGCTACAAACATCCCAGTACGCTGTTTTCCTTCTTGTCCAGAATGTTCTTGGACGCTGTGACTCACAGGCTGTTAATACGTCCTCTGTGCATGCTTCACTGCAAACCTGTGATAAAAACTACATTCCTCCAACTTCTGTTATTTCTCGTTTCTGCATCCCTGGAGCTGCAGGCTCTGTGTGTGTCTTTCCCTCCTTCTCCCCCTCTCTCCCCCTCTCCTCTTCCTCTCTTCTTGTCCAGGTTCCTCCCTCCTTCACTGGACGGCCCTTGAACATCTCAGTCGATCGTCTCACGCAGATGTGGATCTGGATTGGTGGTCCCTGGGGGACTCCCCTTTTGCATCATTGCTCACTTATGTCCTACAACCCACACGGATCTATTTTTACATCCATTCACTTCTGGTCCTCTTGCTAATCTTCTCTGTGTGGTCTCTCCTCCTCCGGGTCACCTTGGGGGAGATTGTCATACTGTACAGATTGTGAAGCCCATTGATCCAATCTAATGTTTGATTCCAGGCCATGTAAGTAAACTGGACTTGACAGCGAACAAATAAAGGTTTGATTATGTACAATCTGCTAATCATGCTTCTTTATTACACTAATTACAAACAAATAAAACCTGCATGAGAAAATCATCCGAAGCAGAAACGTGCGGTTTCAAACTGGAGACCTTCAAAATAAAATAAAATAAAGAAATGACAATAGTAACTGTCAGCAGCCATTGCTGGGAATTCTATTTGTTTGAGTAGAATCTAATTAATGATAGTAATAGTTTTTCTTTACTTCAGAATAAAGAAGCTCACTTCAGAGAAATCATTCTTCTGGCTCCCGACTCCCACCAGTGACCTTTCATCACTTCCTGTTGATTTCACAGGTCAAATTCTCCTCATCATTCCCATTTGAATGCTTAGCACATGAAATGTCTGTTGAGGACCATCAGTGTGTGCAGCCCCTCTGTTGCCGCCTGGGCAGTGAGAGACTCACTTCCTTGTCAGGACAAGGTGTCGGCAGCCTGTCTGTTCACCGGGACAATGCCCCTCCGAGCGGGAAAGGAAGGAACTCTTAATCATTCTGGTCACGACCGGAGGACGCCACACACACACACACAGCTTCCTATGGGAGCGCAGTGCCCCTGGTTACCGGCGCTGGGTGTGTCCGAGGGGAATGCACGCCACAGGACAGGTTGGGCCCTCCGCTGTCCTCAAGGGGCCGCTTGTCCTCACAGGGTTTGGTATGTTTATCACAGAGAGGTGAGGGCCCGACATTACACCCCAACACATATCAACCAGCGCCAACGTGGACTATTTCCAGAGTGGGAGATACAAACAAACAGGGGAAGGATGTCGGGAAAGAGGACAAGCAGGAGGAGGAGGGGGAGTCTTGACTGTCAGATAGTCTCTTCTTACTTTAACAAACACAACAGGCACATACATCAGCACTTACTCACAGTAGTTTCCAGACATGCAGAGGCGTGAGAGGATGCAATTCTATTTTTTACTGAGTTGAAGGTCTGCAGAGAGTTTCAAGGATTATTACTGAACCAGTAATAATGATTATTCATCATTTCCAACACCAAACACAAATCTCTAAGGAGCAGTTTAATTTCTATAAATATTAAAAGGAGCAGTTGTACTAATCAATGTGTCTATATGTGCAATAAATCAGGGAACGATGCAAGATTTTAAGAACATTAATTTCTTTGCCGTTAACCAACAGAGTGACCAGCTGCAGAAACACACGAATATCATATACGGTGAATTTCAACACGACAACATGCACGACTCCTTGCTGTTATTAGATCAGCTGTATTAGTGATGGAACATGGAAGACACCAGATTTGTGTCAAGTGTGAAAAAATGTTTTCATCTCCTGAGTTTTAATTGAAAAGGCCAAACTAGGAAATCTTATATTAATTTGCTGAATATATATAAAACTCTCTGTCGTCAGACTCTCAATGTAAATAAGGATGAAATAACCTGCAACAGGAAAAGGGGTTAATAGGTTCTACCGTTTAGAAATATCCAGTTTGTATAAGACTGTTTTTGTTTTCTTTTTTTTAACAACTGCATTGATGATTGACCTCTCCACTCTTCGGCCGCTTCCTCTTCCCAAAGCAAACAGAACTGCAAAACACACACTTATCATTGAAACAGAGGCGCTAATCTATTCAGGAACCTTTGAAACTACACCTTAAAAACATCCGTGAACCCACCGTGCACCTTGAAATCCTATCGTACACAGGTTGGAGGACGTCGACCCAACAGTCTGATTAAAGAAAAACATATAAATGGCCACACAACATTTTTCCCAGACCTCTGCCCAAGAAGGTGAATGGGTGGTTGGCCACATCCGAGCCTCTCACCTAAATACAGAACAATAAGCCGGAAGCGGTCCCTGTGAAGGAGTTACCTTCAGTCCACAAGACAAGACGCCAGCGACACGCACAGCTAAATACAGACGTGTCTATTTGGGGCTTCAGGAAACAAACACCAGATCAGGTCTTCATGACGTCCTGCCGTGTTCAGTTGCTTCAATATTGAGACCATGAAAATTATTAGTTAATACATGATCAACAGATGATGGATACAGTAGTGAACATGTGAAACTCTGGTGCTTTGAGATAAAAACTTAGAAGCTGTTGCCATGGCTACTCATGGATAATCATGAACAACCAACCTTTTCTGAGATCCAAAATGTTCTTATGTTTATACACCACAGCCTCAGCATTGCATCCCCGGCCCTCCTGGGGCAGCAGCCCGCTGTACACCCCTCCCCCACTGGAGAGGTAAACAATGAGAGCAAGTGCTGGTTTCACCGCCTGAATGGGCAGCGATGGATCAGAAGGCTCCTCGGGGCCGCAGACGCTTCTGGAAAGGATTTCAAGCCCCAAAATCAGATATAAGTTGTTTTCACCGGGTGTTACACAACAATTATCTGATGTTTCTGTCAGTAAACAATAAGAGAAGAAGAACACATGCTATGAATAAAATAGATATTGTGGCGTGTTTCTTTTCTTTTTCTCCACTTGTGGACCCACAAAGCCAGTTTGCTAAAGTTTTATGTGTTTTATCGGAGAGCTCGTAAAATGCAATATTTGAACTTTGTTTAATTGCCAGTGCACCAACCAGATTGAAATGCCTGAAGTCTGTTAATACTTCTTGAAACTTTTAATCCGTGAGTCATTTCCTAGACGATGCAAAGTTGTTGTTCACAGGAGGCATCACCAGATGTTTCGTTCCTGATGCCATGGAATTGAATTGTAAGCAGTTTTTCAGGATGTTAACTGGTGCAGGGAAACAGCCTGTCTGTGCCCACGCTGGTGGAGAAATAGAAACTGACCTTCTTTTATTAATGTTTTATCCAAGTGTTTATTTTTAAACCTTAGCGATGATGCTCTTTGTAACCCCCCCGAGATGCCTGGATTCCTAAACGTCTCTTGGACGCAGTGAATTTTCACCCTCAAGCAAATTAAAACAACTTCAAAAACAGAAACATGTTTGTAGAATCTGCAGCCAACATCTATTTCTGGTGTACTTGGAATCAATTAATGAAAATATGGTGTGTATCCTGCCTTGCATGTGTTTTACATTGCAGATGACAAACGGAGGAATCTGTGCCTGTGTGTCAACCAGTTAGGGGGTTTCTCTAAAAATAGTAGCAGATGGTCTTGTTTTACATCCTTGCCTGCAGAGGAACGCAGCAACCACCTCAAAAACATCGATGAAGTTATGCAACACAGTGAATTCTTGGGCTGTTTCAACGCTGAGTGTCACCGATCGACACCACATACAGTTGACTGAGGGGAGATGGGACTTTTTGTACTTTGTTCCCCTTTTAACGAGGAATTCGCTTCCCAAGTTCATTCAGTGTTTGTCTGCACACTTTCAGCACAATAACAATATATACAGAAACATTTCTCTGATGCCTCTGAATGAAATCTTAGCCTCTCTGAACCAGAGGCAGCGACTGGCTTCAGTCTGGGCCAGGCTGACTTTGAAATTGAAGTTTAAATCTACAGCTCAGGATGAATAAATGTTTTATAATATGGAATATAAGGACTTATCGGCTGCTGTTCGCCTTGTTGGAGGTGGACCGGGCACGTTGAACTGGTAGGAGGTCCCGTGGTACACGATGGAGGGATTATATAATCTCATGAGGCCTCGGAATGACTTGGGATGGATGGATGGATGGATGGATGGATGGATGGATGGATGGATGGATGGATGGATGGATGGATGGATGGATGGATGGATGGATGGATGGATGGATGGATGGATGGATGGATGGATGGATGGATGGATGGATGGATGGATGGATCAGCCAATAGTCTGTTTCAAAGTTTCCTTTCACCAGAAACTGAACTCCTGACTTCTCCTGGCGGTGTGTCATCAGCGTCTGAGTGTGTGTGAACATGTCAGCAGCTTGGCCAGTGTGTCACCAGTGTGCGAATGTGAATGGATGAATGACGCAGTGCTGTGACACTAATTTGGTTCAAATGTGGATATAATGATTGTGTCGTTATGACTCATGATTCATACTTGTATGTGTATGTCTCATCCTCACACAGTAAACGTCGATCTGCTTCATTGATCAGTTATTGACCTGCTATATTTGTCTTCTCAGTCTTTTCAGGGTTTTATTTATTGAGATTTACATGAGCCTTGTGTTTGCTATCTACTGTGGTGGGATGAAGAGTCATGGAAAAGCTCATTTAGAAAATTACAGCTTTGGGGTTCATTCGGGGGCCAAGAATTTCAGCTGGAGGGCGAATTTGATTTGACTCATCAGCTACGTGGTGAGATTTGTTCTGCGGTTTCGGAAGTCATGAGTTAACTTGGAGGTCAGTTTCTGAGCCGATGAGACCAAGATGTCCTTAAAGTGCCAAAACAAAAAACCAAAATGTATTTAACACTTAAGCATCTACAAGGATGTGAAATCCGGACAAACTCTGGTAAAACTTGTGATTTCTTCATATGCCATATATATACAGTATATGTAAATATATAACAAGACATATATATATAAACACACCTACACAGTATATATATACTGAGCTGTAAAGATGACCAGAGACAAGCATGTGTGTGTGTGCATGACATTAAAATTAAAAAATGTCCAACATTAATCCTATGAAAGTAAATGTGTCCCAATGTGAGTCACATACAGTCTGTCAATGATAAAAAGAAATTGATGTCTGCACATGAACGAGAAGAAGAAGCGTCACATAATTAAATCAACTGCGCCATCTAGTGGATAGGACCTGCTGCTTGCCTGTAGATGTGATGTTTGTGCTCCAGTCATCAAAGGCTGCAGCTTCTTGTATTACTGGAAATACAAGTGGACCCCTGACTGACAGACTCAGCTGAGTTACCAGACTGTAGATCTTCCGCAGGTATTTAAAGAGGCAGATGTGTCATCATGTGTCAACACTCACAGCTGTTCATGTTGTGATATATCAATGTAAGAAATGACTTTGGTACTTTTAGTTGTTATTTCATAAACACAAACAGAAAGGGAGGGCCTGTTTGTGTTCACTCTTTAAATCCAATATCAACAAAGCAACAATAAGATAAATTCCGTAGTCTATAATCTGTAGTAAATCTACACAATAAAATATACAGTCGGTGTGGACTGAGGTCGCAGAAGAAACCAAACAATCCTCTCTAAGTGGAATTGATGAAGCTGTTGAATATCAGCAGCTCAGGGAGATACTGGTCTGACATTTTTCATTGTTATGTAACACATGCAGGTCTCTGAGTATGTTCATTTACGTCATAGATGATTGTTTGTGGGTGGAGGCTGCCCTCTAGAGGTGAACACCTCCTCATGATGGGCGTGTTAGGAGCCCTCGTGACAACTACTGACTGCAAATATTACATGTTTTATTTTCTATATTATTTTTTAGCAGAAGCTGCAGGCCCTGATCAATATTAGATGGATATGACAGACATTACATGGCACGAGAGAAGGAATGTGGAATCAAGCAAGTCGTATGTTTTCTTATATTCAAGCAAAAGTCTTTTTACATCCAAAGGAGAACCTACCAAATATTTCATAGGTCACTCATCTCAGTTTGTCAAATATAAACCCAACATGACTCCCATGTGCAAAAACACAAGTCGGAGGAGGGAAACTTTCTTCCCCTAATATTTCAGTACCCTGTGATTGCATGTTTTTAGTATTAATAACCAGCTTTTCATAATCTTTCACAATAAAAGTTAATTGGAACCTGCTTTGTTTCTGTTTTGTTCTCTGCAGGTTGTTTTAGGGCCACAATGTATTTCAATCCAGTGAATTACAGCCAAACCTCCAAAACACAATGGTGAAGTGAATTATACACGATTTTACAAATATTCTTCCAATTTTAGCAAAGGATTTCTTATATTCATTTTATCTGCAAATTATCTTGACGGTTTTGTTTTGTTTAGTGTCCTGGTTTTAATTATTCACGTGTATGTGCATTTCAGAAATAAATATAAGGAAAAAGGATTTACCTTCCTAACTACTTCTTATCTCCAAAAGAGGGCAGCCTTGAGTCAGTGCATCTTCAGGTCTTTACAATGTGAAGATGTAAACCGACAAGAACAGAATGAAACCTGCCTGGAAAGGAAAACATACAATATAACTTAAATATGATGCCGGATAAAGTATTGCATAGCAAAAATATAATAATCAAGTTTAATGCAATGTGCACAATATGATTGTTGGTTCAACATGTTAATTCTTCAGGATCATTGTCCATGTAAAGACAACGAAGCTGGTGAAGTGAAGATGAACACTTGTGATTTCTGAGTGGAAGCTGTTTTAAATCCTACAGTTGAATGAATCATGACAATCACAGCTTTATATTTGGTTGTATATATATTCAGGTTAGTGTGTAACACTTTTGGTGTCTTCTCCTGCAGGAAGTGGCCCTGCACCACAGTGTAAAATCACTGCTACAAACACACAAAAAGCCAGAAAACCAAGTGAAAGCGTGTCATGCTTAATATCTGAGAGATTTCTTTTAAAACAGAGACACAGAATCAGGACACTGACCTGCGTGCAAACCGGAGACTGGCCGTGAACTGTCAGAGGACAACTCGATTAGACTGTCTCATAAATATTTTGTGGTCAATAAACAGATGCTTCAGAGGCATCACCAGTATTTATGACTTTGCGCTGGACAATTCAATCAGTCGACTCTGCTAAATAGGACCTCAGACACCTGCCCAGATAATATTTTAACTATCAAGAAATGATAAATATGAGGATAAGAATCAGCTCCAGTCCTCAACGTGATCAAGCAATGATGATCATCTCTATAAAGATATCGACCTGAATATATAAGGGGATGGGCATGTGAATGTGTCCTGAATCATCTCAACTGACATGTTATATCGTGTTGAAATAAATGTTATTTTACATCCCCAGCATGCAAGTGACTGGACGACCACTGTTAGAAAATGAATGCATCCTATTGGCACAAGTGCATTTTTAAGACTAAAACTGTTGTAAATGTGGAGGTAGTTTTCCTGAGACTGGTGGCACCTTGCTGCATGAAAATCAGGGGAAAAGACAAGATCAATTGTAGTTTCACGAGGCAACGGAGACGGGTGAGCCGAGGGCCGCTGTTTGTCGCAGGGGGGGTTGTTTGAGTTCCCTTGTAACCGGAATTAGCTGTGAAGTGCGACCTTGAGGTGTGAAGACTGCTTACTGAAGGTCCGGCTTGCTTGAAGAAAAAGTCTCTCATACTTTGCACCTCGTTTACAAGTGAATATCTTAACAAACATAACGAGATTTAGGCGTGAAGCGTGGTTAGAAGAGGCTGAATTCTCAGATTAACAGCCCTTCAATCGTTTAAACATGTGTTCATTCTTCAGATTAACTTCGGAAGCAACACCAGTTCCAAAGCACTGAAATAATTTGATAACGACATTCTGCTAAAGTCCAGTTGGCTTAGATGTTAATTAATGAATTGTCAGTGGAAAGAAAACTCTTGTAACAATAACGAAATCTGCGCGTAATTACGCACAGGCCTTTTTCCTCGCCTCGGTTTATTGCCGGGTTGTGCAGCATGTGCAGGCGATAGGCCGCGGTGTTAATTTATTCATGGGGTTGGAACTCGTGTTCAGGATAGGCCCGCTGTCAGGTGATGACGCGCTACAGGACAGACGCAAGGGGACAGCTGGGCCCGCAGCACCAATCACTTTCATTTAGATGCAAATCTCCAAAAGTTGAGGAGTTTGTCTGACGTGAAGGAGGCTCTAGTATACCTTCACCACCCTGTCAACAGAGACACATCATGTGAGACTGGAGAAAGGCTGGGACTACGTCGCATTTTACTTTGGGAACCCATTTGGACTACAGAAACAACGGAGGGATTGTTTTTGAACAGTTTCAGGGCAACAATGTCGCCTTAAAACAGGCCACATCACTCCTGTTGCTGTTTTCATTATATTGAATTGCTTTAATACAAATCATGTATGTGGGATATCTACTGGATAAAGAAAGCGGCATGTATCACCAAGGGCCAGTAAGAAGATCAAGCATCAATCTGCCTCCACAAAACTTTGTTTCCACACCTCAGTACCCCGACTTTAGTGGATACCATCATGTGCCAAACATGGATACGCACGCACAATCTTCTGGGAGTTGGGGACCTACATATGGCGCTCCACGGGAGGACTGGGGTGCATACAGTCTGGGACCACCCAATACTATTCCCACACCCATGAACAACTCCTCTCCCGGACAAGTTCCTTACTGCTCATCTGAGTACAGTCACATGCATCCTCCAGGAACTGCGGTGATACAGCCGCCACCGGAGAATGTTACCGGCGCACAACTTTCTCCTGACAGAGAAAGACGCAATTCTTACCAGTGGATGAGTAAAACAGCGCAGTCCTCTTCCACAGGTGAGTGGGCCAAACATATTTGGTGAGCTGAAATATTTGCAGGGACTAGATGTTGAATATGTGATCGCAAAGGATTTTTTTCCAGGCAGTTTATTTGCAGATATATTTTCAGTAGCATTTGTCTTATTGTATTTTAAAGGAGGCAACTTAAAAGGCAAAACCTGTTGGAAAAAAAGATGCATGGAAATACACAAGAACCTGGTTAGAAATTAAAAAACCGGATTCGTGTCATAATATTTCTTTAACAGCGTTACAGGGTGTTAATGTAAGAATTAATATTAATCCGTAAACCACAATAAAGACAGTTCCAACAGTCTCACGGCAACAGGAATGGGTCAAAAGTGTACATTAGTTATATTTCGATTGGAACATGGACTCAAGCTCCTGTTATGGAAACTAAAACAAGGTGTGAGTAACCGGCGCCAGGCCCAGTTGTGATGTTAATGTCCTGTAGATGTGAGGAAGACTTCCCTCTGACATTGTTTCGTGTTTTGAGTGTTAGCCGTCATATCCAGGCGGTGGCCTTTGCCTTCAACACCCCTTCACTTTGATATGCACCAACCTCCCTTTCCTCTCCGAGAGTTATATTGCCGGAAAGAGTGAGGTTTTTCACAGCCAACCTCTCCAACGTGGGGAACAGACTGTAAATAACAAATACAATTTATTATGAAGCTTAACGGGTTTCGTTATGCAGGCCTGCAAGAGGCTGACCTCCAATTTATTTAGATATTTTGTTCTGATAATTATAAGCCTGCTACAATTTTAAAACAATAGCTTAGATTGCATACAAAAATAAACAGACTGGGGATGTTTCATGTCCAGTCGAAGTGTTCGGAGGATTCACGCTCGGTGTTTTTCTTATCTTCAGCGTGTTTCTTTTTATGCTGCCAGCAGATAATCTGAGTCTGTTTTGAAATGCTCTGTACAGCAGTTGACATGAAAGAAAGCCCCCCAAAAAAGCCCAATTTGCGTGTCTGTAGACAAAAGCAGAGAGATGTGGATTTGAGACGCAGCCAATAAAGATGGTATGTGCAGATAGGCCGGTCGTGGCATGCAGCCTCCTCATCCAGTCCAACCACCTGGCTGCTGCTGCTGCTGCTGCTGGAAGATACAAACACAAAGTGACAGGATACCTTGTCTTCATGTTTTGTTTCTTGTCGCCTTCTGCAGGGAAAACAAGAACGAAGGAAAAATACAGGGTAGTCTACACAGACCATCAGAGGCTGGAGCTGGAGAAAGAGTTTCATTTCAACAGATACATCACCATCAGGAGGAAATCTGAGCTGGCTGTCAACCTCGGACTGTCGGAAAGACAGGTATGACAGGTTCAATAAATATTATATATTGACAGTACAATAAATAATAGATAAATATATGTACTGTATGGCATTTGAATGTGATGAGCATTAACAGACACCAGTAGACTACTTGCACACGTCAAGTTAATATAAAGGACAATACAATGCTTTGAATTCACAGGACAGAAATACAATTACTTTGGATATAAGTATAGATTTTACTCAATAAATCAGTGTTTGATAATGAGGTTTTTGCAATGCTAAACTTCTATAAATCATGTGTAGAGTTAACTTGCAAGAAACAGATAAAAGCATCTTTTAAATAGATGGTGAATTGTAAATAACATTTAAAAAAATATGTAATTATTACTAAAATTGTTGAATGCTCAGACATTTCATTATATTTATAAAATATTATTATTCATTGTTCATCCATTTTAGTGATGGCCTCTGCCTTTCAGAATGAACTGTTCATATATTTGCATGTACAGGTTGATGCATCTGATTACATTTTTAAATGGATAGTCTGCTAATATTAATCATACGTTTTGGAAATGTGCTTATTCATCAATTAGTTAATTTGTATTGTATCATGTAATTGCATGAGCTTTTCTTTAACTCAAGGGAATTTATTCAACTGTATTTAACTGTATTTTCTCTCTGCTTTAAGGTGAAAATCTGGTTTCAGAACCGCAGGGCCAAAGAGAGGAAGCTCATCAAGAAGAAGATGGGTCAGTCCGACGGCAGCGGGGGGTCTGTGCACAGTGACCCAGGTTCAGTAAGCCCTCTGCCGGTACCGGGGTCCCTCAGTCCCACAGAAATCCACGGCCCTCTGTATCCTCCACAGGGAATGAACACCTTGCCATCAATCAGGAATATACAGCAAGTGACTGTGACTCAGTAATACAGTTCACCCTCTGGACCCTGTAACATAACTGAGCACTCCGACACGCTGTCAGAACACAGCCAGAGGATGAACTCTCGTCCTGAAGCACAAAACTGTGGGGAAAGATTTTGAGTTATAGCAACCAAATGCTGGAGGTTGTTGAAATATTGCTTTTTATAGAATAGTTCTAATAAAGTGGGGCATCGAAAAAATGAAAAAAATTGACTTTGTTACAAACCTAGAAAGTTTTAAATTGTTTGTGAGTTAATAAGATATAAATATCTGTTTTTATATGTAATGATGTGTTTGTGAGTAAAATGAGAATTCAGGGACCTGTCAAATCTTTCAACTTGAATATATGGAGCTCATGTAACCTTGGACTGCCTGCTTTGACTGGAGGAATCATTTAAGTTTTTTTCTGCACATTTTATCCGCTTTATAAAGCAGTGAGAAAAACTGTAGATGATACGAGTAGAACGGTGTTTTATGGCAATGTTTAAAATGTAAATAAATTGCCTTTTTTTGCAGTAAACCTGTTTTTCCTCATTTGTGAATGTCGGTTTTTGCAAAGCTTGAAAAAACTGAAATGCTTCTATGCATGTATTTGGCGAACGCATTGACGAGCTACATCACAACCAACTTAACTCACCAATAGCTGGTTTTATTTTAAAGTTACAACTTCAAGCATGAGAACAGGTTAATTGTATACCAAGTTTATATATAAGCAAGATAGTAATTTTCGTATGTTGCTAATTAGAAAATGTTATTAAATAACAACATTCATCAATAGATTCATGCCTGGACTCATCCAAAGTGAACTTAAAATTTCACTTTGGATCTGTCTTGAGCTTTTGCAATTTTTTCAGCATACTGGAGCATCGGATATCTTTAAAACTACATAAATTAAGTTCTATCAGATAAAGATATAACCAGAATTTCTATTTCCCTCTCCACTTGCCAAAAACTGCCAAAAACAGAAGAAAAGAGGGAATATATACCATTTTAACCAAGTCCCGACATTAATCACTTATAGAAACATCGACTAAACAATGTAATGAGTACATGGGTCGAAGAGCTTAAATCACTAGGCTGGTGTGACTTTTGAATATCAAGGGTGGTCTCTTTGTTATAGTCTAATTAACACTTATGGCACAAATCTTACTCTATAAGTAGAATAGCATTTTGGTCTTGACATATAGACTATTGAATATGGTATAATAATTGCATCCAACTGTCACTCACATAGGTATCCTATTGCATTTATGTCATTTAACAAGGGCTCAGGATTTTGGGTTCTAAGTGGACGTCCATGAGAAATTAGTTGAAGTGTTATTTGGCTACACTGGCTCTTGTCTATGACTGAAGAATAGAACAATCTCGAATACATAACTTGTGGAATTGTATAAAAATACAAATGTGAGTTATAATAAGTTATCTCAGTCCTGTTTCACTGATACCAGATTCCTCATTATGTAATCTGAAGCTTCAGCTCATCTCAACACTTACACACTCGGCCTCTGCCTGCTCGCTCGCGCTTGCGTGCGCAGCCCCGCAATGTACGTCATGAGCGTCTTACTGCCCAACATGGCGGATTTTGATACCATTTATGAGTTAGAAGACGAAGAGGATGAGCGCGTAGTGAGCGAGGAGCACATGCCTAGATATTGTCCGGAGCCCGTAGTTATGCGAGGGGCCGGGCACATCACAGTGTAAGCAGAGCCGTGTTTGTCGCTCCTCTCTGTCCGGGTGTCGTCGTGTTGTTTTGGTGTCTGCATCTTTAGCCTGTTTAGCTGCTGCTAGCTAACGCAAATAACAAGAACCAATAGTTATGACATATGTGTTGTCTCGTTTTGTCACGAGCCTTACCCGGCGTTATCACGACATACAGTTAACGTTAACAGTTCTAAGTTATGTCCCCATGGCAACCGTGAACACGATCAGCTTCCAGTCGGTGTTAATTGTTGGGCAAGTTCAGATGTGATGTACCGTTAGCAATTGAGCCCACAGATACGTTGTTACTAAAACACAAACACTAATGTTAAGACATTTTTCCAAGACGTTACAGTATTTCAACCAGTTCACCAGGGGTTATGTATTTATCTTTCATAATTATTTAATTAGGGATGCCATTGATATAGCTAGCTACATTTGTAGATTACTCAGGCAGTGGCTCTTTATCAGGTTGATAAATAATGAAGAACATAATAAACAGATCGAGCCTCCACCCCCACTTTATGACAGCATGTTGTAAAGTCCAAACAAATTGCAAAAGCTCCAAAGGCTGACAGGTTGTCATCATCAGAACCTCCCTATCTTTTATCCTGACCAGTATAAACATCAAGTAGGGTTGGTTGATATAACAGTGAATCAACATCATGTGTACCAGGACAGATGTTCCATTAACATCTTAGGTGATTGTTGACACTGTTTCAAATCAGAGAGCTGCATCACTATAAGTAATAAATGTTCATATCATTTTTTAAACAATTTCTTAATTAGATATTTCATTTGTGGGATAATTAAAAATCAAACCGGCTTGTGCGGTAATTCACTGACAGTTTCTTAATAGTGTAGTCAAGTATGTGATATAATGATATTAATTAACACATTCATTGGTCGAGAATTTTAGTCACATTTTATTCTGTACTGAAATGTTTTGTCAACAGTCCAATTCCAAAGATAAAGATCATACATGACAGTCTATCTTAAAATCTGTGCAACCAGCAAATTGCTTGTCCTCCTCTTTTAATTGATTATTTGATGATTGAAATAGTTGTTGATTAATTTGCAGTTAAACAACTAACTGTTGCAGCACGAATTGTGTCCATCCCTGTTAATAGTCTGTAAAACAGCATTTTACATGTTATTGTGGAATCATAAAATATTATGTTTGTTAAGTTACATTTTGAATATAAAAACAGACTTTGTAGCTCTAACTGAGTTAAGACAGACTGTTTGATGATATTAAGGCTTCCAATGTTTTTTCCCAGGTTTGGACTGAGCAACAGATTTGACACAGAGTTTCCTTCAGTTCTCACGGGAAAGGTACAATTACTTTTTTGGTTTCTTGCACTTCACTGTAGCAGGCTGCTCTCTGTTCAGTTCCAAGTGGGAAGAATTAAACAATTAAAGCCAGTGATTCTATTGTTCTGTTTGTCCTTTAACAACCCTGACTTCCCTAAACTGCCCCATTCAAACCTTTCCAAGTGGTTTTGATCTGATGGAAATGCATTTCAAGCAACGCACCACGTTGCATAGAAAAGTCTGAATGTGCTGCTGTCCAGCTCTGTAAATGAGTAAGCCGTCTATGGGGCTCGGTTGGCGGGGACCCCAGTGTTTTGGAGGGTCCAACTCCAGGTGATAAAATAATGAAATGAAGACTTTGCTGTAGACAAGAAAGGAAAGCTTCCTGGGTCGGACGCAGAAACACAAAAAAGCTTCAGGGGTAAGAGCAGGCAGAGGGAAGTGTGGGGCAATAAAAAGTACCTTGAGTATTGTGACCCAGGGTGACATGTGATGGATGAGGTCACAATTATGATGATTGAAGGGTGCAGATCAGGCCCTGCTGGGCTTTATTCAGAGGTCTTTGGCTGTTTGCAAAGAGACCTTTGCATCCTGTCATAAAAGATTACGACCCCTGTTTTATGGCGTACAGACTCAGCCAGGAATGAGCATCCATTCAAGTTGTTTGGCCTGCGCTGCCACAGGCACAGAGCTTATCTGTCCTTTGAATCCCTTCTTGCCTTGAACAGATGAGAGCTTGGTTAGAAAGTCAGGGGCATACTGTTCAAAGATCTCATCTCATCTCATCTCTGCACAACATCTGCAAATATCTACCTGTTGGTTTTCTTAAGCTCTTTGATCTTTCTGTTCAGGTTACTTCGTTCATGTCTGCATGTCACATGGATTTATCTCCTGTTTGGTTCATGCATCAACTTTCTGAAAATGCCATAGCCCTGCTAGCATCTCTTTATTTGGTACTTCTATCCTTTTCTTTCTAGGTAGCACCAGAGGAATTCAAAACCAGCATCAGCAGGGTGAATGCTTGTCTGAAGAAGAACTTGCCAGTGAATGTGAAGTGGCTTTTTTGCGGCTGCCTGTGTTGTTGCTGTACAGTAGGCTGCAGTCTATGGCCTGTAATCTGCCTCAACAAGAGAGTAAGTCCCAGACCTCCTGTGACATGAGTTGGACAGTTTAACTCTCCCTGACATCCATGCTGATTACACAGAGGCTGTTATAGCAATTGAGCCGCTCTGGTCTGAGTGTAGAGGGTAATAACAGCTCATGTTCAATTAGTGGCTCTGTGTAGAAATGACACATTGCGCTGCCCAGCTCCTCTTAGACCCAGCTTAAGGGTGTGTCATTTAAAGGTGGTATTAAAGCTCAGAATCACTGACCACAAAGTGGAAATTACTAGCTGGTAAATTGGGTGTTCAGTTCATAAATCCTAACGTTGAGGCTGTTAATCATGACCTGATAAAAGTGTTAAATTGAACAATGAGTACCCGGTTTCTTGCACTAATGTACATCTTCTATTCTACTCCACCAGACAAGAAGGTCGATTCAGAAGTTGTTAGAGTGGGAAAATAACAGATTATATCACAAGGTAAGCAAGACAACCAATTGCAAATTAACCTTGTGTGGAAGTGTTTAATTGTCTGTGTCAGTGATCATTGCAAGGTGAGGATCATCATGACGGATAATGACCAGTAATCTGTTTTGTAAACCTTAAGCTGCGACACAAGTTCCTCAAAGCTTGTTGAGTCAGATTTGGTGCTCGCTGTCTGCGAGGACCGAGAGGTCAGCAGTAAAAGCCGTGTTAATTTTGTTTTGTCTCGGAGCAACAAATTACAGCTAGTAGCTGAGCAAAGGTCTAAAGGAAACTCTTCAGGGTGTCTGGCCACAGTTTGACCCCGGCGAGACCAGACAGTCCCTCTCTCAAATTCCCCTGACACTGAAGGGGAGATTTCAGACAGATTTCCTTTGTGTGTTGCATTTGTGTGTGTGCCTTTGTGTCTGTTTTAGAGTAGGAGAGATTTTCAGTCATTGTTTCTGTGTCTTTTCTTCTCTCATCAGCTGGGGCTGCACTGGAAACTCAGCAAAAGAAAATGTGAAAGCAGTAATATGATGGAATATGTAAGTAGGAAACCTCAAGAAAACATCTATAAATTATTATCATGTATTTTCACAAGCATCTTAGTTATTTTCTTATCTAAAGTCCCCCTACAGAATGTTCTTATGTTCCTACAGTTGATTGTTTCACTGTGTAAGTGCAGTTTGACACTAGCAGACTGTTTTCACATCATTGATGAAATTGTCAGTTTTCTCTGCTCTCATTGAAAAAAGGCGGGGCCTATGAGCATGATTTGTGACATCACAAATAGTTTGGAACAACTACATGTCCACCAATGGTCCAAAACCAAAAGACATTCACTTCACTAACATGTATGGGAAAAACAAAAGTACTAAAACGATTGACTAATCAACTTATTATTTAATTGAATAATCATTCCAGCTTTAGTTAACACAGTAAATCTTAAACATCTGCAGTTCTTCCAAAGATCTTTTGTTTTTTTATCTTCTGTAGGTGATTCTTATAGAATTCGTACCCAAATATCCTATATTCCGACCAGACTGAGGAAGCTGTTAGCAGACTGGACGTGTGGATCTTCAATCTCCTCCTTAGTGCCTTGTATATACAGTATGTTGGAATAAGGGTCTGCACCGGTGTCTCGTGAGGACCCCGTACATCTCCCAGGTCCCTGTACATTAAGAAATTGCAACACTGTCACTTTGCTTTAGAGCAGATTTTGCACATTTCTCGACAGAACTATTCGTGTCCCCTCGTTGCACTCTGATGTGTTTTTGTTACATGTGACAAATAAGTTGAAAAAACTTAACTCTCAAAAAGTGCATTTACCCCAAAGAACCATCAACCTGTATCCCGTCTATTATATCAGTAATCTAATGCAAAGAATGTGATTGCCTTATGTACGTTGTTTTTCAATCATTCAAGTAACGGGAGGGCGTCAGCAGCAGTTTGTGTGGGTTTCCTCTCTTTGAATCCGGTTCTTTGCAAGTACACGGGATGGTTGAAATTGCCTAACGTACAGTGTACGTCATCACCCTTTG
>CAAKHC010001402.1:62172-114679 GCA_901007825.1 Macroramphosus scolopax
GTGAATAATACACAACATTCTGTACCATCAATAATATGGGAGAACTATTTGGGATTCCGTGTTTGTCCTTGTTGAAAACGAACCCCCTTGCACTTCATTATAGACGCCACCACAGTGCAGTGAGAAGGTATGTCGCACACAACAGCATCATTTAGGATTTTATTGAAAGTGATGAAATAACGCATACATTACCTCCTGGATATTACACAGCCACTCTGATAATCAGTTTTCCAAACTGTTTAATAATGTCGTGACTCATTACGAGAAAGACCACTAGGAATGTGTTGACATGAAAAAAAAAGAAAACAGTAGTTGATCTTTAATGATCCTCTCATTGGAAATCTTATAAACAGTATATAGAATGAGCAAGGTTAATTAACATTTAAGTACAGTGGCAGTTTAAGGCAAATATACATTCTGGCTTGTCCTTCAATGTGTTCAGACATCCACCCAACAAAGTAATTCAGTAGGAGTCATGATATAATTGAAAATAAACACGGAGGAAAGACATCTATGAGTTCATAAATCAAAAGCTACATGTCATCGATTATACACAGAGGCCTACATGGCCTTATGATACAAATATTCTCTTCTACAGACCCGCCCACCATTGATAAATATATCCAAGTTGATTTCCCGTTGGAAGGTGAGCTAATAACTGCTGACATGGAATAAACTTGAGCCTGAGCGCTTTCCTGCCAAAGGAATTCCAAGTAAAATTGTGTAGGTTTAGTGTTTACTCGCAATGCTTGAATTGGATCTTAAGTCTTTCTAACCTTTAAAGTCCTAATGAACTTATCTGCAGGTGGAGTCCAATCCAGGAAATAGTCTGCTGTTGACAGATAGTGGTTGCAGCCGTCCCTTATATTCTTTTATCTCTTGATTCATTTCTATCACGTATTCCTGCAGCATTCTGTTGCATGTTTTTTGTAAAAGTGCACTGTAAGTAAAGTTGATAAAATCACACTAATGGTTCATAGGACAGGATGATTGCACCGTCTTTGGCATTGGTCTACAGTCAGGAGTCCTAATTTTGTCTAATCTGTCTACATATGAGCTATAGTTCATCTTTGGATGTATTCACTTGAATCAAGTCATGGCTACAACAGGTAGGCAAAATATACTGAGCGTCAAACAGGGACCAGTTTCAAAGAATAAAAAGTCTTCCAGTATAACTGTTGCATATAATTCATTGATTGTCGTTATGTTTGCACCCTGATTAGGTCCAAATTATTCACAGAGTTGTGCAATCAACACCCATTGAGTTAAAATACAGGCACCTGCTGAGATTATTCTTGTGAAAGTCTTTTGCACATGGATGGTTCTTCATCACACACCTGATCTGTGTTACATAATTGATCAGATGTATGTATGAGTGTTTGTGCACCAACAGGGTGAAAGGAAGAAAAGAGTGAATTAGCAAGGTGGTTTTGCTACACTAAACTCCCAGGCCAGGACACCACAGTGAGCGTGACTTTATTCTTCTGCAGCTTGAGCATGGGGATGAGAGAGGAGTTGTTCATTCCCACTGTTGTGGCTCCGTTCACTGCCACTATCTCATCACCGCACCTGCAGAGAACCCCAGCCCGTCAGTAAATGTGGAGCAAGAGTGAAGGAAGGATACAGGAGTTCATAACGTCATGTTGATGGTAATCAAACGGACAACTCACTTGAGGCGCCCGTCAAAGTGAGCGGGTGTACCAGGCACAATGGTTTTGATGAAGAAGGGCTGCTGGCCGTGGCTCTCCTCATAGCCACCAACGATACTGAAGCCCCAGCTCTCATTGTTGGTCTTTTGCAGGACAATGTCCCGGCACCAGTGCATTTGACTGAAATGACAATGAGCAAATACTTAACAGGAAATACACAGAATACTGGTGATGTTGAGGAATAGAATCAGGGTTTTTCTGTACCTTGGTAATCCCAGCCATCGAGTCCACAGTGGTGTCCAGTTGAGGGGGTCTTCACGTGGGTCGTCCATCAGGTCCACTTCATCCTTGTTGGCAGCATCTGTGTCCTCTGCTGAATCTTCAAAGATGGTCTGTATGACACGGAGTGCCACCTGGGACTGAGCCGTCTGCGCCTTCAGTGCAGAAACTGCCTCATTGTATGTCAGCTGGGTCAGGTCAACACCGTTGATGCTGAGCAGGATGTCACCTTAGATGGCACAGATTACATTTAGTGTTTAGAGACAGCTCTTGTCTCTTTTTTAATTCCCCATTTTAGCCTTATCTTCTCTAGACAATTTGTACCTCTTTTGACGGTTCCATCTCGGTGCAGACAGCCGACAGGCTGCACACTCGTGATGTAGACAGGTAGGCGGCTGCGGCAGTCTCGTCCCCCAGCAATAGTTATGCCCAGGGAAAGCCGAGGCTCCTTTTTCAGACTTACAGTCTTCTCCTGGCTGGAAAACCCACCTGGAGGATCCTATTTAACAAATCACAAAGATTTAACACTTCATAATGATCAGAATTACTGTACGGATGTTTCTGTAAAACCTTAGCCTTGTTTAAGATTCCATGTTCCACAGATTCTCCATGAAAACAATCCTTAAACATACATGGAGTTACGCTCCCAATTACCAGGATCCATTTACTTAATTGATTCCTCTTGCGAAACCACTCATAGAAACAAATGTGAAACATTTGAGATGGAGCTGAGAGGTAAGGGTAGAGGCAACGTGTGAGGATCAACACTGAGCTCTCGTAATGGAAAAGATGTGTGGAAAATGACAGCTTCAACAAGCCTCTTTGCTGCTCTCTGGAGTCTGTAAACCCCTGAGAAGGGAAGCTCGGGGGAGGGGGGGAGGCTCTTCCTCCCCCAGCAGGGAATCCATCCCCCCGAGCAAGACGAGAAGGCTCGACTCTGCAGGAGAAAGCTAACTGTTACCAGCTTTGATCCTCTGCCACCCAAAGAAACAACCAAAAAACAACAAGACAGTGGCCCCGTAGCGGCAGACTGAGCAGCACCCCAGGCCTTTTGATCAGGACAGAAGGAGGCCCTACAGAAGGGCTTTCATCTCTGTTCACCGACGCAGGTGTCTGCTCTCAAAGCGTTTCACCCCCAACTGGGGGGTTGCTTTTCTTCCTGGTGACAGTGTATGGAACAGCGGAGTGTGACTGACAAAGGAGTGAATATGACAATTACACTGTGTAAACAGAAACATGCAGTTTTTAGGATACTACAACCAACATTGTTGTTTTGTCCTGAATAAGGAAGTTCACATTTTCGCAGCCTCATAGAAAAAATATTTTATTTTACAAGGAATCCGGGAGAAATCCACTTTCATTGAGCATTGATTTTAAAGGAATTCTTCTATTTTACCTTCATGTAGGTGGACCGGCGCCTGAAGTACTGCGGCTCAGGCGCCCGACGGGCTGATCGGCTGTTTTGTCCGTCTCTGCTACTTCCGCCTTCTTCCTCATTTTCTGCCGGCCTCATCACCACAAAGTTCACACGCACCTCACTGGCCTGCAGAAAAGTAAATTTCAGAATGACAAATTCAAATAGAACATTTACTGTTTACATCACTGGGAGCTTGTTTTATCCAACGGACAAATCATAGTTATGTCACATTATTTCCAGTTATTTTCCAGGCCACATCATTAGTCAAGACTTTGGTTAGGTGGAAGATATCTGGAAGACAACAATGTAGATCACTAAAAATTTGTATGGTTTTCCATGACAACCAGATTATTGACTTTGGTGGAACCCCCGTTACTGATATCAGTAACATAAAATCTCATAAAATCTTATTTTTCAGCATTTACATATTTCCATTTTGTTTATAATTTTATTTTATATTTAATTTATCTATGTTTACAGCAGCTGACACATTATCATATTATAACACAACTATTGACAAATTATTATTAAACTAGGTTTCAATGCTCTCAGACTTGTTTTTAGTTGAACCAATAGCAACCTGGAGAGAAACAACAATCTGTGACCACGGTCAGCAGTAGCAGAATGTTTGAGTGATTTGTAGTTAAAGGCCTTAAACTAGCTGAATAAAGCATTGATCTGTTAATATAGGCTCTTCCATATATGAGTGATAAATACCTGTATGATCTGGGCAGCGCTCTCTGGTGTACCGTGCCTCAAGTCGTGACCATTGATGGCCAACACCTTGTCATTGTTCCTCAGTTTTCCGTCTTTAGCTGCCAAACCCCCAGACAGCAGATCCAGGATGAAAACTCCACTCTCGTCTGATTTTCGGATCAGTTTGATGCCAAGAGGTTCGGCGCGCTGACTTTTCATCAGCGTCACCTGCAAGACTGTGCCAGGGTTATGATTAGAGTTAGTGTTGCCATGGGGACTGGGCTGGGAGGCAGTTGAAGCGGTGGACAAGGGAGGGTGATGATCACATCGTGGATCCCTTGATTTGAAACCTTTCTCCTGCATAACAGTGAGCCGGAGGAGGGAAGGCTGCCGAAGCACTGCAATGGCCAGGGCATGAGGGATAGAGGCCAAACTGACGTCATTCACCTAGAAACACAACATCACAGACAGATTCCAGATTTTATTTCATACAAATGTACTGATTCAGATTGATTTGACAGCTGGGATTTGCATTTCCATGACAACAGTCCAACCCGCTTGAAGGTGTGTATGTAAACTGATGAGTCGCCGGTATTAAGTTGATGAAGCATCAAGCTGATCCGAGACTGTAACCGGTGGACAAACATTGCATTTCTATGAATCATTCTCAATAAAAGTCCTCAAATTTTTAAATTGGGAAATGGTGGGCCTTGATCTTAACATGACTTCACTGTGGCTGTAAGTGAATATGCATGCTCAGAGTGAAATAAAGCAGATCTGAAAGTACAAACAGGGATGCCAAACGAAGATAAACTTCAAAGCGCACATATCCAGTTAGAAACCATATACAGTAATAAAAGCTGAGTACACAGAGACTTTAACAACGGGGTCCCCACAGCCAGTTTGAGGAGAAGAACCTTGCAGTTTCAATATGTAGCATATGTGACGTTCATTTAATCTTCCTGTCCTCACATTATAGTGATTACAACCATTACAAAATATACATCTTCTGATAAAAATAATTGTGAAAGGGAGAGTTGATTTACTAATCTGATGTAAGAAGATAAGTAAAGATGTCTTTCACAAGAATCAATCAGTTGATTCCACTAGAGGAGAAAGATTGAGTTTCAAGAAATTACGGATGCTATCGTCACTGTATCTCTTTACATCTATCAGCTCCCAAGACAAAAAAATGCAGCTAATGTTTCAGATCCTGGAGGTGCACGGTTGGCTGGGAGCTTTTTCTTTTCAATTCCAGGTTTGGGATTAATTGTCAGAGGGAAATCTGCACTTTGGAAGACGATATGAAGCCGGGGTGCCGGAGCCGAGACTGAAATCTCTAAACTCAGTTTTATACTTGTAGTAAATCCAAGAGAGGTGGGGGGTAGAAATCCAAGTTGACAGACAATGTTGGAAGAGGAGAAACAACTTATTAAAGTCATATTCTGTACTTCCAGGAACCACAAAGGATTCCTTATTTATGTTTTGGATTCATTGAAATCAATCATAAATAAGCTTTAATTTACATGGCAGAGTAAATTATTCAAAGTTTTAATAGATATTACATTTTACTTCCATGTTGAAACATTGACCTAAAGATTAAAGGGGATTTTTCAATTGGTGACAGCGACGAAAAGACAAATTACACGACGTGAGGCGATCATGTCTAACCACACCTTGTTTCCAGTTGATTGTCTAATACGCTGCCATATTAGCATTTTTTAAATTCCTCTTACTTCAATGTGAATCGAATCACTTGTTTTATGGTTCATATCAGACTCTCTCACCTCTAAGATGTGATCTCCTGGTGCAAGTCTGCCATCGCGAGCTGCCTGCGAGTCCCGGACAATCTCCTGGATGACTATGTTCCCTAACGGCGTGTCTTTCCCCCCTACAATGCGAAGGCCCAGCTCCTCCTCAGGCTCCTCTCTGAAGAGCTCCACCACATTGGACTCAGCCACCAGACTGGACCGCAGGGGGGTGTTGTCTGAGGGGGAAACGGACAGAGAGGCAGATGGTAATTCGGGACCCAGTATGACTGTTATTCCTGCTCATGAAACAAACAGGTGTACATTTCCACTGCTCAGCACTCATTGCCTGAATTTAATCGTGTAATATACTACTAAATTCACAGTCAGTGCACTAACTGAATAGAATTACCTATTAGTTCAGGTTTACTTGGGTATATTTATTTCTGTCAGTAGTAATGACATTAGCAATGACAAAACGTCAGTTTAACCAGACAAATGGTCAAATTATAACCAAATCTGTATTAACTAAAAAGGAATCATGGAATACCTGACTATTTTTGTTTCGGTTCCCATCTGACTTTGTTGTAGTAAAGTCTCAATGTTGCCGGATTTTAAGATTAATTCTGTTAAAAATATAATCATTTTTTTATAAGCTGAAATAGTAAACAAGTAGTGATTAATATCATATTGTATCTAAATAAAAAGGTCTTTCACAACTTTGATAATCATATAAAATACTCTCTTGACTGATATTGCTCTCCTCATTTAACTTCATTAGAAACATCCAGAAACAACACTCCTTTACAAGTGGAGACAGTCATCAGATTACACAATGTTATGACAACCAAATACCAAGCTACTGAACGTCAGGCGATGTTTTCTTTTTAACAGTACAGAGATATCAATATAAAGTAGGTAAGTGTCGGAGAGTTAACCTCAAATTGAAATCATTCCAATAAAATATCACACTGAAACAGTATACACAATGGTATGTATATACACGACCATACAAGTATTTACTCGCTCCAACTCTGTAGTAGTGTGACCAATTTTTCTTATTACCACTGGCTCAACAAAGAAATGGATTCAGATGAGAACAGTTGTTTGTTACTATTCTTAATCCTGAAAATTGTTTTTCACAAAATATATAACTTGAGAATTCTATACTATAAGCCAGTTGGGTTTCAATCAACCATCTATACACACTTTATGGGCAACCATGTTTTTCAAACCGAGACAACAATGCAATGCAATCTCTGTCAACACTAGTACAAAATGCTTGGCAACCATGTTTTAGTAGACTTTACTTGTAAGTAGTTCAAAGGGTTATTACTGGAAATGAGACAGTCTGGTTGAAACATCTGTGAGCTGGAACATTTTCCTACCGCTACGCTGGTGATTCACCTCTGACTTAGGAATCAGAACCTTGAGGCAAAAAACATCAGCAATTCCTGTCTGTTACGAAACCTCTGAATGGGATGGGCGCATAAATTTGGTCTATTTGCAAAATCAACCCAGTAAGTAAACTGTCTGTTCAACCTAGGAGCTTCTATAAACATTGTTAGAGTTTTTACACTCTGTGACCAACATCCCCTTGAATGTGATTTCAAAAGCAGTTCTTAAAAATAGATAGCCATTATGTGAAGTATTTGTAGTGAGTACAAACAAGTCAGTTTGGAGAAAATCACAATTGCAATGGCAGCTTTTAGGATGATTAAATGACTCCATACCATCCTCACTCTCCTCATAGGCAGGGTTAATTAGCCCGGGCTCAGGCTGATCTCTTGTGGAATTTCGGGATGGCATTGTTGAATGTTTAGCATCACCAGACAACTCCCCGTCACCCTTACGCCCCTTCAACTCATTCCATGAGGGCCTCTTCCTCTTTTCTGCTTCCTCTCTTAGCCTTCTAAAAGCAGGGCATCTGGGGAAAGACAGGGATGTGAGTTAATTAGTGAGAGAATGATACGGGCGATGATCAGGGACTTTACCCTTTTAGAAAGAATATAAGGTTGACATGAGTGTTTGTGGGGGAATGAAAAGGGATGTTGAGCAGACATAGAAAACAGACAGAAAAAACAAATGGATGTTTTTTTCAGACAACAGGATTTAAGCACAGAATTCAGAAGAGAAGCACTATGCAGATGAATAGACAATTTGACTGCATTGCAGGGTATCTGATACACTGAGTCTGACTAAGTGTGAGTGCATGTTCCTCATGTCTGAACTTTGCCTCCTCATTGTTTGTACAAAGAGGCTGCAGCAGGACGATCTTCCGACCACAGCTAACTGCGTCATAAGTAGCCAGCAAAATGATAAGCACCTCACTGACCATGTGAAAAGCAAGACGACTTGTCAGCATCTTGTATTGAGCTCAGTAACTACAAGTTTGTGTGTCTGAAGAGCGAACATTGCCTCCGTCTGTAACAGCTTCAAAGAGGGAAAACACATTCCTTGAAAGAACACAGAGAAGACGAACACTTTCAATAATATCATTTTACATTCCTGAGTAGTTGACAGAATTCTTTTGTTACGCTAAAACGACCTTCAGGTCTTATGCTTACCTTCCACTGGAGATACTTTTTGTGGTATATGATTGTACCAGACATTTGATACATTAAAACATAATGTATCAAATGGGAAAAATGCTTAGTTGCTGTGACGCTAAGAATTAGATAAGAACTTTGGATACACTGATATCGGTCCATTAAGCATTAAGCTACAGCCAGCGACCAGTTAGCTTAGCTTAGCATTTGGACTGGAGGCAGAGGGAAACAGGCCCTGTCTAGAGTAAATGACGTTTGTTATTGCTATATGCCACTACTTCTTGACTAGGTTTAGTGACTTGTTGGACTCCGGTCATTGCGGTGATGTTGCCAGGCAACCAGCAGAGGCTCAAGTAACAGTGCTGAGAACTAGTCTGGTACATAACTAGCAGTGAGACCATAATTTAAGTCTTGTTCCATAACTCACAATTACACAGATTAAACACAGATGATGCAATTCCTTATGACAACAAAGTCAGAATAGCAGTTCTCTCCTACAGTCACTGTACTTTTCTTCAAAGCTGAAAAGGCTCAGACATCTGAGGAGATGGTATGGAAATTACTGTTTGAAAATGCGTGCCATATTTAATGATAATTGGAGGCAAACCAGTCCAGCAAAGTCTCAGTTGTAGCGGTCTGCATTGCTGTATTGTCTAGTTACTTTTCTGGGGAGGTGCATTTCAGGCTATGCCTTAAGCTGTGGCGTATGTACACAGCTACATTTACCTTCACTATAGCCTCTAATGTGGATTAATAGTTCTCTTTGTTGCTAACTCTTGGCAAGAAAGCAACTAAGTTGATTTTGCCAAATGTCCAACTATTCCAACTACACCTAATATTGATATTGCTAGTACTCTGATCTTTCACCTTATCTTCATCCACGATTCTTACCTATTGTGAAGGTGAGGCTGTAGTTCACAGCGTTGCATCTGCAGCTGGCACTCTGCTGAGTGAGGGCAAATCACAGTCAGCTTGTCCAACAGATTCCTGACCAGCAGGCTGGAGGGGCGACATTGGTGCAACTGCAGGCGCTGACGGTCCACAGGGCAGAAGTCCTGCTCTTTCAAGAAGTTGCTCAGACAATGAAAGCAATAAGTGTGGCCGCAAGGGGTGTCCATAGGCCTGAGCAGGGGCTGCAGACAGATGTGGCACACTAGCTCATCATCCACTTCATCTTGGTACTCGTACAGGTGGCTTTCCTGGCCCTCATGCTGCTGTCCACACTCCTTGCATACCCTTGCCCATGACAGACCTGCAGTGACACTGCTGCCAGCCATCTTGCTATCTGTTGAAGCCATCGGCTGAGTGTGCTCAGTCCAAACTTCTGTTGCACTAGGAAAGTTTTGTGCCAGTTTCTAGACAGTTTATTTCCTTAAAAACTGTGTAGTAATTATTATGAGGGTTGCCTGCATGTCAAAAGGTGAATCCACTCAAACGATAAAGGTCCAACGATGATCCATAGTAAACAGTTTTATCTCCATGTCTTCATTTTCAGCGTCTGTTGAAAGAGAAAGAGTCAGATATTATGCATTAAGGTTCCACTATTCCCACTCATACCGGCAACAGGAAATCCACAGAGCAGCAATATAGCAAGCTGCAGCTGCTTCCTCTCAGCAAGTTTCCTGAGGAACAAAAGGAATTCTCATCTCAGCTAACAGTCACTGCACACCACCAAAAGAGCTCAAATCTGTGAAATGAGGCAAGAGAAAATGGTCTAAAGTCAAACCCCCGCTAACGGGAAGGAACATAGGCATGGTGCTACGAGAGAGTAAGAAGTATGAATGAACTGGGCAGAAATACAATTCCCATCACTAATGGCCCCTTTCACCCAATCAGCAGTGGTCTCCATCCCTTTGTGCAGCTCCTAATCTCCTTTAATTCCCTCTCATAAGGAGGGTACTGATTAGGAATGCATTCTTTGGAGAAACTTTGGGCCACTTGCTCCACACGTGAACAAATTAATCAGACATTTTACTCGTTCAACCTTACAGAAAGATTGATCTTATAGTCTAGCTTGTAAGAAGAAAAAAAACATTCACTATAACAGGATATGTGGATATAGGTGTGGCAGTTAGAGAACGGCAAATATTAAATGTAAAGAAATGTTACAGGACGACACGTAAATGCTCATAAATATTAGGCTCCAAAGTACAATTACGCTGCAGTAAATTGATTGACAATAACATATGCAAGGAGATTTAAGATGAAGAATTCAACAGGTATTATTTCAGAAGCTGCCTGCACACTTAAGTTACACAGACGTGCACAAATACCACCTTCAAAATGCCTTTAGTGTACAGGAAAATAATCTATTATCATTAGTATAAAAAGAGCTACCTTCCTTTCGCTTTCTCCTAGTGACTCCGGTCCAAATTTCAGGTACAAAAGACTGCTTTATCCTCAGTGTTATTACCTTCGTGGTACTCACCCGAGATGATATCCCTGTTGTCAAGCAGCCAGTAGCCACTGCACGCAAACACAAGACTCTAACCTAGCAGCTGCCTCAAGCCTGAATGAAACCAGAGCCCTGCCTCCCTTGCACACACACCATCAGGATAATGTCTGTGTGTGTGCAGACACTCACTTGTGTGGATGTGAATGAGCTCCGGCTGCACTGGTGTATGGAATGCAGAGGGGAATTGGTGTAACTAGGCAGAGTGGAGCTCAACTGAAGGGAGAAGTCTTCCTCCTGCCTCTGTCTGTGCCCATGAATGTGAGTATGTTTGGGAGGGAGGAGACTATGTTGCACTATCACAGTAAAGTACTCCCAATAGCTGAATGATTGCAAAATGCCTGTTTACAGATATGTGTGCTTCCACAGACATTCACAATGGCTGCAGTATTCAGGCGTTTTCTGCTCTTTACTTTGTACAAGTGATACCTGTCCTTGTAATGGATAGGGTTCATGCATCCTGTATCACAGAGGGAGACACAGTAGATACCAGGCCATGCTCCATTGATTCGGAAACAACATTAACTGGAGCAAGAGTTTGGAACAACATATACAATAGACTTATATTCAATGCACTCTGCTGTCCCGCAATAAAGGGTACAGCTGGTTCTCTTATCAATAAAAACACTCAGTGCCACTGCCGTCACATTCCTTTACACTAAAGGTGGATTATTTCATTGGCAAGCTCTAGCTGACATTCACAGCTGACATTAGACAGCACAATAAGAGTTTCACTGAGGTTGCAGCAAGTCTTCATGACATCAGAGGACAATCGAAGAAAGACAAGCAGCAGCCTTGAAGACTATGGCTACTCTCCTAATCCTCAGTATCTGCTACAACCACAGTAACACAACCGTTTACCAAGATGTTTCTCAAGGATACAGTGTGTTCCAACGAAATCAATAAACTTACTCGTCTTTCTTAGGATCTTCCGCATGAATAGGATACTTGTCCAAACGGCATGGCCTCATATAAAAAGGTGTCCAACTGAAACATGATAGCTCAATTGACTTATTTGTTGATTCAATATTACAGTTCTACAAATGTGAGCTTTGCTGCTAATACATAATATTGCTGTAAAATAACTATTATTGAGTTTTGGCTTGTTGGTTAGAGAAAGCAGGCAATTTGGAGATGTTCGTCAGGCTCTTAAAGTTGCTCTAAAATGAGGGGCAAAGAATAGTCAATTAATTGGATTGAAAGAGAACTTATCGGCAGCAATATTATTGATTAATTACTTATTTTGAGTCTTTCAACAACAAGTTCTCTGGTAATCTTTTGGGAATTGGACTATTGGTTGGACCAATGCTCAAAATTTAGGATTAGTTTAACCCGCCCACTTCACACTACCAGTGGTTAGTCATCAAGTCTTTCAGACACCGTCCATGGTTACCAAATGCTTCTCTTCCTGTGTGTTTGTAGCTCAAACATTAACTAGTTTATCAAAAATAACCAGAAACAGTCGGTTTGTTATCTAAAAGAATGTAACTTTTCATTACTGATTTCAGTGTCATGTATTGTTTCAAAAGTCCTTACTTAGTAAAACATCTCAACCTAACAGTATGTACGAAACCTAATTTTACCTTTAGAGCAGAACTTCAACACAAAGAAATGTTTTAGACTGCAGCTGTAGCACGACAAGAAATCTCTTGTTGATAATGTAAACTGTGTCTTTAGCCAACCAGCAGACATCTGTTCATACAACCAGCCGTATTGAGGGAAAGTCTTATCTAAATTAAATGCTTTGCAATCATGTGACAGTCTAAGCTTTCTAGGGAAATGTCCCTGGCCTGCAGTGTCCCTCAGTCTCACGGAGGATTACCCGAGGTGCCGTTCAAAGCCGTGCCGAGTCCCATGCTTTGATGGTTGATATGAGTGAGTCACATGTGCTGCCACTCCCTCAGCGAACACAGGTGAGGCAATGTTAGACAAATACATTTTCCAGTCCTTGAGCCCACCTGACTCCAATGTGGAGAATTACCACCGACAGAAATTACACGTAGATGATGTACAGGAAATGGAAATTGAATTAAATTACTACCTAGACAATCAGTGAGAAGCTCCAACATGTCTCAGCACCAATGACACATTAAAGACTTCTACAGCTATAACAAAATGCCTGTCTTCAATAAAAAAAAATATTTCCTTTGTATTTAAAATGTGAAATGGCATCTTTTTTCGTGTCGGAAAAGTTGTATAACTGCAGTGGAAACAACATCCAAAGACTGCTGCTTTTAATACAGCGACCAATATTTGCACTGCAAGCAGGAAAAACTCAACATCTCAAACAACAGAAACCATTTGTCTTCTTTTCCATTCCAAAACATCTGTACACTGAATCAAACCAGCTTGATTCTAAACCTGACTGCAGACAAACAATTCCAGTGTCTCACCTACAAAACACGGGCAGAGGTTAAGCTTATATTCACAACAACGCACGTAACATAACTTTAGTGAAGGATGTCTCCTGCGTCACAGGAGGTAACTAATCTTTAATGACCAATTCTGCTTCAAGACAATATTACACCAGGGGGAGTCATATTACTTTTAAACATGACTCAAGTACAACAACAATAACAGTAAGAGTAATTGCATCACTGATCTAACACACCTGATTCAAATGAGTCATCATTAAACTCTCCAGAACTCTGATAACAACCCATTCATTTTAATTTTAGACATCTGCAACATGCAGGGCAGTGGCTCCCAACGACCAGGGCTGGAGGTTATCATGACATTATCAAAATCCAATTTTATACTATAACTAAAATCACTAATACACAAATGTACGCATTCTCTATCGCTTTACGTTACGTTTGTGAATTCATCCTTTAAAATCTTTAATTGCCTCGCGCCCTCATTCGGTTCGATCCTTCATCACTTGGTTGCTTACTGTCAAGGAGGATCTTGAACGTACAAAGTGGTCAAAGACTTCGCTACATTTCTGTTAAGTAAAAGATAAGGAGCAAGTGAAATGCTTTCTTGAAAGGGAGGGAGTTGCCTTAATGTTGCACATTAGTTAAAGCCAAAATGCAGTATCTTTGACTGTCTTCAAACTCCTCCCTCACGATGTCACTCCATTTTTCCATTTAGAAAAGTATGGAGAGTGGTATTGATAATGTCTCAAAAAATGTTAAGCAACATCGATACCAATTTACGATGTATTGGATGCTGGGGTCAGAATATTTAGATAATGCTAATAAACCCTGGTTGATGGGGGGGCCTCAGGAACTTTTGCCCAGAGCTCCCAACAGACTCTGAATATTAGTATGCCTTAATTCTGCACTTGGTGCCTCTCCACATCTGATGTCGAATATAACAATTGCAAAATTAATGACAAGTAATTCAGTAATGCCATGTTGTACATGAAAAGGCAAATCAATTAGGGCACTCGTGATGACCGCCCCTGCTCACATGTCTGCGTTGTCACTGGGACCATAAATAACTCACTGTCCCCCTCATGTCAGCCCTTAGCTGTTGTTTTGGTCCTTATCACTACACGAATGTGACAGATCCGCATGGCCGAAGACGTAATAACAGATAAGCCACGTATAGATGAGCTCGGCAGTATCTCCTGGTTTCGTACGGGACGTTAACTCATGGCGTCACCTTCAACGTGTAACCTGAGAGCGCTAACTGCTAACTCACCTTTCTGTCAACGGCTCAATTTGTGCCGTAAAACATACATTTTACTTGTAACCCCGAGCTTGGTACACCCCTCAAAAGTCTGACATGGCTTTGTTTCGTGTATACTCGTGAATAAATAAACACATTGTGCTCAGGTCGACACCGAAACTCGTCTTACCTGTATGAAGGTTTTTTTTCTTCCCGGAAGCAGCTAACCTATCGCTTTGCTAAAACAAAGACGTCGATGTAAACTCGTTGAAAAACGACCTCAAAACACACCAAACACCGACCAGCATCTACTCCGCCCGGACTTTCTTGTCATTTTCACTTGCACTGCTGTCGGTGAATAATCCCAGCTCGGTGTCCCAGGTGTAATTTAACCTGCGGCGGAAGGCTGGGCGACTTTCCCAGTTTCGAGCAAACACACAGGAGAGAACCAGAAGAGACGGTCAACACAGGAAGACGTGCGGGCAGGCGGGCAGGTGCACCGCTGCACCGCTGCACATCACGATGTTCGTCTACAGCAGAAGCTGACGGTGAAATCTGCTCGTCATGAGTAGGCAATTTAAAAAGATAAGAATAAGTTCAAATGTGGAGTTATGGGAAAGGGACTATTTAACTGATATAAATATAATAATAATAATGTATTGATATAAAAAAAAACTAACCATGCGTGAAAACGTGTTCATTAACAATCAATCAACCATCCCTAATGTTAGCTATCACAGCTGAGTTACTTTAAAAGTTTAGTATCAGACAATACTGGCGTTCATGGCCGAATTCAGCTATCATTGATGTTGATCAACAGCTGTAACAAACTGTAGTTGTAGTTGGCAGTGGTGTTGAGCTGGACTGCATTAAAGTAAGGGAATATTTTGACCTCTAGTTACATACATGAGAGGGTTTTGAATCTTTAATATGTAGGATGATGAGTGCTTTAGTGGTGCATTTTTTTCAAACATGATTAGTTATATGAGAAAACAATCATCAGAAAAAAAATTTGATAACTAATTAATCTTTCCGTCATTAAATGATCCCTTGTTCCAGTCTCTAAAGTGTGTACCTTTGCTGGGTACGTTTCTGAGTCTGGTAAACTGAATAATATGGGATTTTGTTAGAACAAAACAATCCATTTGGATATGTTCATTCTCTGTGAAATTGTGAAGGATATTTTTACTCTTTCACACATTCTATAGCCTACAGTATGTGTTGACTAATAATAATCGGCCTACTTGATGCAAATTGTTGTCTGTAACTTTGCTGTCAGCATGCCACTGTCTCTCTGCCAGCATTCATTAATCATCCAAACTAGATATGAGGACACCAGCCTGCTGCTTAATAAAAAACTACTGCTTTTAGGCACCATTCCAGTTAAAAGGGCTGTGACACATGAACGGTGTAAAGCCTCATACCCCCTGCAGAATGGAAGGGAAGTCTCTGTGCCGTAAAACCTCTCTGTGAAAGCCTGTTTCCCCCAGGATTTATAGCTGTGGAAGGAACCCTCAAAACAAAGTGGCATTTGCTGATCCTAGCTCACAGAATGAGACACTTCTTGGTGGCAGTACAGATGTCAGTAAATCTGTATTTCATTTCACGGCCAGGAAGTAAGGCCAAATTTGTTTTCAGTATTTGCTGAAATACAGGATGAACTATGAAGTGTTTAACAACACATTTAAAAAGAATATTTGCCATGAAATCTTCAACTTAAGACAAGTCAATTTTATTAAAATTGCAAAATCACAAATTGTTACAAAAGGTCTTCTCAGACTCCACACCCCCATCCTTAAACCCTTAATTCAATTAAGAACATAACTTTCAATTTCATATAAATCATTCTGGTCCTTCTTTGCAAACTGTTGTAAATCAGTTATATTAGAAATAATAACCACTGAAGTTTGCAGAACTCCACAGAAAAGAACAGAATAACCCAAAATAAATCACATAAAGTGCTTGTATGTCACGGTGACACGTTTTGCTGTCAGGGTTAGATGTATGAAGCGAAAAAAAAACTCTTTACAACAACTTGTCAGCATTATGGCACGTGATAAATGTTCAGTGGGAGTGAGGTTTGAGGGTTCATCAATGACCAGAGCTGAGAAAGAGTGACACCATGTGTTCAGATGAGGTATTATAACTCAGTCGCTTGAAACTGATGAGAAGTGACTGCATGCATATAAATCTAATTATACTGGCTGTTGAATCCACCAAAGCGTTATGTTCTACCTTTGATTTGTTTCTGTTTGTGTCTGTGTTTGTTTGCAGGATTACGTAATTCATTACAGCGAAAATCTGCATTTTATTTTGCACTGGATTTGGCAGAGGTTTGTGCTGAGAGTGCATTTCTAGTTTATTATTAGACTGAAGTAATGGCATCATGTATAAAAACATCAGGGAAAAACTGATGACTGTGTGCATTACGTTTTGTAGACGTATGATTTGTGTGACTGGCGTTTAGCATTCATGACTGGCAAACTGTAAGCACTGGATTCCATCAGCTCCTGACGGGGAACTTGGAGGTGGGGTGGAAAGAGACAGAGACAAGATAAACACAGACCTCACAATACAACACATCCTGACACTCTGTCTTGCTCACAAAAAAAAGAGTCCCACAGCTCTCTGTTTGAGCGGCAGGACCTACAAAAAAAAGAGAGAGAGGCTGTTTGTCTTTCCTGGGATCAGTAAACATCCTCAACACAAACAAGTTCCTCTGGAGTGAGAGAAGAGAAACTCACACCGTCAGGGCAGCTGCACTCTCACTCCACCAGGACCTTTGAAGTCCTTCAGAGAGAGCTAATAATGAAGGAGCCTTACATCTTAATTCTTTTAATTGGAGCGTGGATGTAACAGGTCACTGATACCTTCTCTTCATTGTGCCTTGACTTGATGTGAAAGAAGGCAATATTATACAAAACAAAAACATGTTGATATTAAAGGGTTATAATCTGTATTTCTGAGTTACGTGGAGAAAGGTGGTGCAGTTTGTCTATATAAAGAATCGTAGCGTTGCTCAATATTTTCCTAATTCTCCAGTCTATCTGTGGACTTCCACTCCAAGTCTGTCATTAAAGTCATGAATATAAAGTTTCATTCTTGAAAAAAAAGCTTGAATATTACCTCAACCCTAAACAGCTTGGCCCTGTGCTGTTAGTAAACATTAACTGTAAATCATGAACTATTTTCAGTCTATTTCCTGCTGCAGAGTGACACACATTTGGTGCTGCAGTGGGTATCGGATGTGGGAATATAGATTTTAAAATATATCAATATGATAGTATTTCTTGCAGTAACGATATAAATAACTAAATGAAAATGTTACCATGAAACTCCTTTTTTCCTCAACTCACATCAGCATACTGTCTTGAAAGCAGTGCAAAGACAACCGTTAATCCAAAAAAATAAACTCTTATTATTGATCATCACCAAATACTAAAATGTATCAATTAAATTAAATCATTTTTTTTAAAATACAATTTCGGTGAAAATGCAAAAAACACCAATACTGTAGGATTCATACTTCAACCCCGGGATAAGTAAACGGAAATGCTGTAAACATGCTTTTCTTATCAGGCTCATTGTGTTTCACCTTCACACAGAAATATTTTGTCTTCTTGTTCCACCAGTCGGATGTTTTAGCGTCACTGTGCAGACTGATGCATGTGCACCAGAAGGCTGTTTTCAAATTCATCACCTGACAGAGGAAACGTTTTCTCACCTTATATCTGAGTTTAAGGGGCATGTGTGGGTATGATTTGTGACATCTTCAGGGCCAATCGTAGATCAGAAGACAATTTACACTAGTGTAAATAGACGAGTAAGTCGAAGCCTCCGGTGCACACACACACAGATCTTCTCTGGTGCTTGTGTTGTAAAAGAGACACAAGTGCAGTGAGTATCTGCTGTTTTGGTTAACTGTTGCTAAGGGGAAACCAAGGACAGCCAAACTCTGCAACAGCTTGCCAACCCACCCCCTGCTTTGGCCACTCCAGGCAAAAGACATTTTTTCCATCTTGCCCTGGACGAGACAGTGAGGCATTTGGTTCAGGCCACAGCTTGCACTGTAGCCTCAGGTCCTGTCTGACCTCCAATTGATGGCTTTTAATCAGTGACTTAAGAGACGAAATCCAGCAGACCACACTGCGATGTAAGCACGTCTTCAGCGAGCTCATCATCATTTGTCGATTCTGACTTTGTGCATAATTGTGTCTTATTGACCGACAGAGAGACAAGGAGACAGCTTTTAATATTATCAGCTAGGATTTGGCTGGTCACTTATCTATATAAGCAACTGAGGCATAAATTCTGATGACTAATTTCGTAATGATAGTCAGAACCTGGTTAGAATGCTGCTTTAGTGAACAACCTTTTTTTTTATTTGTGTGTACGTTAGAGGTTCCAGTCTTTACTCTGTAAATATGCTTAGTCCCAGATAATCTTCAAGGGCTCGCTTGTTTCTACCTGCCGTGTCGTTCTGCTCGTCCACCCAGCATGACACCCTGTAGCCCAGGATCAGCCCTTGCGAGATCAAAAGACCTTGGTGATTCTTATCTGATAATATTCTTGTCCCCTTTGAGTCCAGCCTCCTCACACTGTTGACCTGAACCATGCACACTGTTCCTTATGGCCCTTTGGCCTTTCCTCTTCTTATCACCATGATGGCCAGGCTGTGATAAGGCAGGTCCAGCCTCAGGACAGAAGGAGGGTGCTGTCCACTCTTCTGAACCTCTTCTGTTGCATAACTCGGACACTTCAGGGCAGTAAAGAGGGTTATCTCAGCTCCATGTATGTGGTACTGTGTTTTACACACTCGCAAACAGAACAAGTGACACATCTCTCACTTGTTCACAAATGCTACTTCATTACGGGCCAATATAAGTCATTTTACTATATATGCGCAAGTACCATTGCTTACAGCTGATCTTTTTGTTTCTATTAATTCAACAAGATGTAAAGAAGTGCTTCAGCTCAGCTTCATTTATAACACTGACATGTGATGACACAGCACATGACCGGGCTGCATGCATTTATGCAAGTCATGAAGGCAGACAGGGAAGACTGGTCCAAAGTCACGACCCTGCCCTGACCTGGATGAAGGAAATGGTCACGCTGCTCGAGACAAAGCAGGGCAAAGGAGAGTCTGAGAGGGGCTGGCTGGTCAGCCACTAACAATGGGTCCGTGCTCTAAGACCTCTAAGACCATGGGCCACACAAAGGCCAGAGAAACCCCCTCCTTCCCGCTCCCACATTGCAATAGAGCCGGCATTTCACACCGGCCTGTGAACAGCCATTCAGTCAAACTACTGTTTAACCTGACCCCTGGCCTACACAGAAAATCAGGATGAGTCTGGCCTAACAACTGGCCTGACTGACCTAACTCCACGCCAGCCACTTGTGATTTTCTTTTGTTAACAGCTAACATTGTATCAATTTGAATCTTTAAATGTAACATGCATCACATTTTGTCCTCCAAATTCCTGCGAATATTCCTTAAAAGCATGTAATCAATACACCGCCTAATAAATAATTTGTCTAGTGATTGGTGTAAGAAGTGATAGCTCCCTGGGGAACAGGAGACACCACCAGACCCCTCGTCTGGTTCAACTACCCTCGAGCCGGGGCTGAGAGGAGCAACCACATGACCCTCTGCCTTCTCAATGGACTGCTCCTCCCCTCTACCTGTACATGACTCGGATCAAGGTGCGGGGGCTGCATATCAAACAGACTGGGGCCTTTGATGTGTGTGGAAACACAAACACTGATTTGAGCAGAGTCGTAATAGCTTATTTGTTCCCTTTAGTCATTCATTGAGCTGCTTGTTGAATGTGTATGTCTTCAAAGGATAGCTACATGCACCGGTGGTACAGTAGCCGAGGAGGCCCTGAGAGCGCCCCGGCCTAGTGGGTTGTGGGATGGCCATCTGGCTTCCTGTTCCTTAGATTTGATATTGATTTATTGGCTGTACACAGGAAGATAAGGGGACACCAGCTGCCAGAATTCTCCTCTACATCCTCAGAGACAATGGGCCTCCCGGTTACATCCTGGCTAAATAGGTAATGCATCATTCCTTGTTAAGGTTTACAAGGAAAATAGAGATGACCAAAAAGTATTGCACACTTACCAAATCATTTTTTTAAACCACATTTAAATTGCACACCTACACAGATGCATTTTTCTCCACATTAGCCGCATCTGCTTTAAAAAATGTGCAACACCACTGACTGCAAATGGTGTAATATTAATCTAATATTGCATAATTATTTCCTCACTATTACACGAAGTAACCCATTAATTCTAAACTTTTATTGCCAGTTTTATATTTAATGTTCTGTATTTTAACACATTTATTGGTCTGCATGACTGAAACAACAGTAATTCGACTGTTGAACTAATAAAGATTGGTCCCTGTAATGAGGTGCAAGGTTGCATTTACTATTCATAACAAACACTAATTACCTTTCACAGTTTAACCCGTTAAAGAAACCATTTATCCAAAATCAGGCTCCTATGCATAACAAGTCTCCCATTCCTGCTAAGTGAGCCGGGGAGTGCGGCAGCTCAGCCTAAGACTTGTTGGCGGAGGTGTCATCATGGTGTCATCGTGAATTGTACTTGTGTCTGATTTCTCTCACCAAATCCCCCCCCCACCCTTAAAAAAGGCACACTCAGACCCTGGTGTCCTACCCCCATCCATTCTTCTTTATCCCCTCCCCGGCCAACACAAGCCTGTGATGTGACTGTCTCAGATAATGAGGTGAGAATTTTATTGCAGCAGTCTGTGAGCCTGGCACCAGCCTGTGAGGATGACAGCGGACGAGGTCTCGCTGCATGCTCCGTGGTATCAGGCGCCCTCTGTTGACTGCTATGAGCTCACACTGGATACACAGGCTGCTCTCTCAGGTCCTCCAGCAATGCACTTCAAAGTGGGAGATCAAGGGTCGACTTGCGCATGACATCCAGAGAATGACAATGCCTCAGCCAGCCTACACCTACTGCTACGTGCCAGTCCCCGAGACACAAAGGCATGCTCCCGCACTATTTTGCTCTGCGGAGGAAGCACTCATTCAGTAGTTCGATATACATACAGGAAGGAGGCATCTGTATTCTATACAAATACTGGTGGGAAAAGGCAATGTGAGGGACGGAGGAAGGACAGCAGAGGAGACCCCGACGAGACAACGTGGCAACACATTCAATTCTGTTTGATCGGTGAAAAATGTATAGATAAGATACACCAGGAGTCCACCCCTTATCTTTTAAGACAGCCACCCTATTATCAGGTGCATTACAAACCACACAGACACATGAGATCAAAGAATTTGTGTTTTTCTTTTGCTCTAGAGAGTGAAAATGTTCTGGTAACCAGTTTGAAATCTTATAGTTGTAGCAAAATCACAAATATTTGCATACTTGTCAACCTGGATTTCAAATTTCAATTTACTCAAATGATTAATAGCTATGATGACTCCAAGAGCCATGCATCTCATATAACAGATAATCTCTGCACTTGTTTCTTAGCTATTGCTGCAATTACCTTCATTGCATCATAAATAAGGTCTCGCGTTTTCAGAGGGGAAAGCAAGTATCCCATTTCCACACATTTCCACCCCCAGTGGGCAGCTAGATGACGAGTGAGGGAAGCCACTTGTGATCAGCCTGTCATTTCCTCTGGTTGGTTCTGTTATTCTTGAAGGAGCCAAGTGGTCCAGCTGCAGACAGAAGGTGGGACGCCTGCCTGCATCAGAGGTTTTAGCGTGGGAGGGGAGGGAGGCCCTGCTGGCAGGCAGTGGTGGAAGAAGTATCCAGAATCTAAAGTGAAAGCCAACAGAGCAATGTATAAATACTCCAATAAGTATTACGAGTCAAATTCCTGTATCAAAACCTTAGTTAAATTAAAGTAAACATGCTATAGGGGACATGTAGTTAAGTAAATATTAAGCATCAGGGTGAAAGCAGCATGCTATGTTGTAGATGCTGGACGTCCAAATTACTGTATGCAGTTACATATATAAATCCGTGGGGTAAAAAGTACAATATTTCCCTCAGAGATGTAGTGAAGAGTGAATAGATTTTGATCAGTGTGATCCTAATCTTCCCTGAGAGCATCGCTGACGTGGATGGTCCAATATGACAAGGCCATCACAGGTAAAATAAAGGCCAGTTTTTAAACAATTAAGAAAAACGTTGGATATTTGTTGTACATAAAACTAAGAACTACAAACCTGTGTCACTTTAATACTTTTTATTGTAACACAAACAAGCTTACATCTGCTCAAGTTGGATTTGCAGGGTCTGAGTCAAGGCATTTACCATGAAATAAAACTAAAAAGTAGGTCTCTAGCGCCATCTATTGGGACAAACACCCATTCCTCAAAATAATACTGCAGGTGGAGCCAGGGGTTACATATAAGGAATGGTTTAAATCAACTAGTTCACTATTTCTGATTTACTGAAAAAAATAATGATGAAGGGAGCACTGACCACAAGTTTTCTGTCCTCCACTGTCGTCCCTGCACCTGCATTACAGTTATATTTATGCAGTTGTGACCTTTAATAATAGGTTTTCTTCTGATGCTTTACCAATCCCCATCAGACTGTCTCAATAGTCACTCAAAAATAAATTACTAAAGTACAAATGTTTGAAAATGAACTGCAGCAGAAAAAATTAGCAAAGATACAGATGATAAACCAAACTTTAGTTTGAAAACTAACACAAAACTGAAATAAGAAAAAAGAATGCAGCGCAGATATTTTAAAGTTGAACAGGTTAACTAGTATATGCTGTTATAGGCATACTTTATTTTATACTATTATATATTTGCACTTTTGTGCACAAAAAACATGTATTAAGTGTCCAAGTGCTGTACTTCCCTTCAATTTAATGCCACTAAATATGTCTATCTATATTTCATCGCTGAGAGGATATTTAAATCTATCTATCTATCTATCTATCTATCTATCTATCTATCTATCTATCTATCTATCTATCTATCTATCTATCTATCTATCCATCTATCTATCTATAGACCTCACCCCTATTAAAACGGGCCACAGCGCCCTCTAGTGTTGCAGTGGTCATAGGGAGGTGAATTAGGCACAGCCCCACTGGTCCGAACGGGTGACGGATATACCTTCTCGGTGTCTATAATTAGATGCCTAACCTGAACAAACAAATACTGCCGTGTCCTTCGGAGAAAACTGAAGATATCAATGCCAACCAAACTCTGCAGAGAAAGTCCAAGTAGTTATGGCCTCTGTTAAAAAGGACGACAGGCTCACGAGCTCGCAAAGCTTTTTATGCGTCGGCTTTGCGGGGTTTTTCAGTAAAACTGTCACGTCGCCTTTGGAAGTGGTGAAAATTAAAGGTCAGGTGGGCACTTTTCATTGTAAAAGGGGTCTTTGGCAAAGTTTTCTTCTCATTTATCAGAAGGAGGGACTTCAAGGATTTTGGAAGGGAAATCTCGTCTCTTGTCTGCGGTTGCTCCCCTACTCTGCAGTACATCTGACAACATACAGAAAGTAAGTAAACATTGATACAAGGTGTTTTGTCTCTCACTTTGTATCTTGTTGATATTGATACCAAGGGCGTTGTTTTCAGTTCACTTGATGCTAAAGTAGCTTGTCAACAACTTCAGCTGACGTTGACTTAGCTAGTTTCTGTGAGCAATATTAACTGTGGACTGTGATGAATACATATAAACTTAAGTGAAGGAATCAACTATCTTCGCTTTAATGGTGGCTTGAAATGGTAAAACTAAGTAAGTTATTCGTCTAGGTTCTCTGTTTACTTGTACAGCTAATTATGTACTTCCTGTTTCACCGTCCGAAGCGAACCTTCCGTTTTCAGCCAATCAGGGGGCCTTATTTCAACTGTCGATTTTCTGGGGTTGAGGAAAAATAGCGCCCTGATGTTTGCCTTGCAGGTAGCCTCTTCGCGAACGGAAGCAATTGACAGAGCAATCTGTCCATCGACAGAAATAATAATTCACGATACTTTTGTGATTTTTTTAGGCAAAATTGCAATACAAATCCGAAGTATGTGTCTAATAAGAAACACTGTACCCACAATACACACATGATGTAGAGGGGCTTATAATTATAGATGCTTTTAGTTAAAAAAAATGACATTGATTTGGGGTTACGGACGTTTTTTCCGGACAAAACAAACACATTTAAAAAATAACCAATAAAACTATTGATTGGAAAAAAAATGACTTCAATCATTTTTACAGCCTAAATGTATTTATTTACATAGTTTATTTACGTTTGATTGCTGTGCTTGGATTTTGTTAGTGCTGTGGAAGAAAAACACAAGCAATCGAACTCTCAATGAGAAACTGTGCTGCCTGCGAGGATGAACTCTGGGCAAACCAATCGAGGATATTATTAGGTTACTACAGGACAGAACGTGCCGCAATGATGACAGCATGGGTGGTAAATAAACGTGCAGAGCATTGGAGCTGCAGCCTTGCAACAGTAATCCAGTACACAATCATAAATATTTATCTACTATCTGTAAACTGTAGTAACCTGACCGCAGTCACCACACCTGTCACGTGGTAATGTAAACATTGACTGGCCCATATGTTACAGTATTCCAGGAAAAGAAAAGCCTATCTTCCCGTTGTCATACACATGGTCTGGTCTTATTATTTACTTTAAAAATAAATAATACGAATTCCAATAATGATCATAATAACAATAATAGTCTTTATTTATAGAGCACTTTTGTAAACCCACATTATAAAGTCGCATGCTGATCATCAGCAAGAAAAAAAATTCAAGGTCTCGTCAGCAAATTTAATATAATTCACTGTTAAATGCCAGGAATATCTACTGACTTTTCTCTAGATGTTTGTACTGTGTGTGCGTTGAAAAAATAATAATGTGTACACAGCCATGGTACTTTAAATGGAAACAAACAAAGTGCTTCTGACAGAGCCACATAATACTACTTCAGCCTTTCAGCAATAGAGCGGGTTCTGCTTTTATCGGCTACTCTTTCTCTTTCACATCCTCTCACATGATGAATAGAGCTACACTATGAGTAATGAAATGTCAATAACATTAATTTAACCCTGCCGTGTTATTTCCGTCCTTGTTCTTATAAAATTTGCAATCAACAGCAATAGGATAAGCTACTCCTCTTCGGAGACTTTGGCTTTTATAAGTGTTTGGCTTTAACAAATATTTAAATCTTGACTGGCTTACTGTTACACTTGGTAGCAAAAACGTAAATCACCTGCTTTTAATAGTGATGAAAATGGCATCCTATTATTGGGGCTAATTTACTCTCGGTGGCAGCAGATCCTCTGGATGTGACCATATTTCTGCTTTGGTCAGCGAGCCTAGTTGTTGGGTCATTGCCCTGGCAATGTGTCCATTCATTTGGAGGCCTTCTGAAGGAGATCGTAAGGGGTGTATTTGTACGGCTGTTGAGTTTCAAATATCCACAGTCAGATTTGCGGTCTCATCTTTTAATTTACCAGAGTTTTTTACTGTCTAATCCCTACAATTAAGCCTTGTTTTTTTCCCTCTGCTGTGTCCAGGATCATCCATCTTCACATGGATGAACTGGGTTTTGTCTCTCAGTGGAGGGCCATATTGGCTGGTGGACTTGCTGGCGTTGCTGCTGCCCTGATCACATATCCGCTGGAGGTGGCAGAGACTAGGCTCATAGTTCAGAACTGCAAAGAGCCCACATACATCGGTGTTGTCCACACACTCTCAAAGATCCACAGAAGTGAAGGACTGCTTGCTCTCTACAGGGGCTTTTCGCTCACTGTCTTGGGTGTGTATGCATATTCATACCAATTCATTCCTCAGCTCATGCTATGGGAAGTAAGCATTTCCTTGAATTTTACAATAGGGGTAAATAATCCAACTTTCTATAGTAATATTTTCCTGCTGTTGTAAAATATGAAGTGTGCGCTTGTTGATATCACCTCAATATTGTACCTTGTAAGAGGAGCGATGCTTTTCATTTATTACTTGATTCATTGATAAGATGAGTGTACAACTCACTGCGGTTTATTCATATTTAGTCCTGAAAAATGCATCCTGCCAGGATATTAATGCAGCCTAAAGATGCTGTCACAGAGCCAGCAGTCCAGTTCTTCTGGTGTACGATGGCCCCTGAGGACACAAATAACCACAAATATGAGCGAAACGCACTATAAAAGTACACACAGCATTTTTGTTCTTGCTTGTGTTTTCCTGATTTGCATTTTTTTTTTCAACTTCCTGAATTTGGATTGTGTTGTCTCAATATTTGTGCTTTCTAGTTTGTGTTTTGTTCTTAGAGGCCATCATACTGGTGGGATGGTCACCAAAGGATTTAATATCTAATACTTATTAAAACACTTTTTACATGCATTTCTAAATCAGTTTTCTTTGTCTACAACCCTCCCATCATATACTGTCATCTATTGTAATTTCATTGTAACTTACAGAACACTGCATTTGTTTTTAGGTGCATTTCCCTTTTCTATCGGATGCTATGCTGTCTACATGAACCTGGAAAATCTTTGGCAGGAGCCTCCTGCTCGCTTCAATCCCCTCCAGAACTTCATTAATGGCTGTCTTGCAGCGGGAGTGGCTCAAACACTCTCCTATCCTTTTGAAACTGTAAAACGGAAGATGCAGGTAGGTTACCAGAGCACTTTGCACATGTGGGCTAAGATTTATGAAAATGAAACAAACCATTTTGAAAAAGAGGAAATACGTGTTTGAATACAATCCTTTATAAATACAGAATAACAGATCAAAATTTGATTGAGTTGCTTGTTTTTACCATCATTATGCTCCATCGTTGAAGAGAGTATTTGTTCAATGGAGATCATTTTCAGTAGGCAGCAATGACCTGTTAGTGTGGCGGTTCACTGGTTGTATTACCATCTTTAACCCATAAGGGGGCAGTGTGGGTGTTCTAAAATGAATGCTGGTCATTCGCTCATGGAAAGTTTAAATGATCAAATCTGAATAGCATCAGTAGTTGTTATTTCTTGTCAAAGAGATTTACCATTCGGGCAACTATAGAGTCAAGACATTTTCTACATGTATATATAAACACCATGATAGTGGGAAAGCATTTCTGCATGCATTGCCCTTATATCATGTTTTAGATGTATTCCATATGTTATGAAGGACACTAGGGGAACAATGGCGCTGCAGAGGACAGAATTCTACATCCGGTTTGATCTGCCTATTATTAGCTACCACAAGGTTCAACAGCAGCTGGGAATGCGAATGTTTCGAGGGTCTGCAGGAGCTATAGATAAGTTCTCTAAACATAGGCAGTTACCATTAGCAGCATGCACAAGATGCATGTGTCCAGTTCATTAATCCTTTACATCTGCACCGCATTGACAATGAGCAGACACGATTAGTGAGATTAGTGATTCAGCTAAGATCTGTCATAAAAACAGCTGAAAATAAAATGCTAGATAGGGAAGAGCAGATAAGGAAATGAGTAGGGATGTTGACAGAAGCTTAGGGTAATGATTTAGCCTAAGTATTGTTTAACTCCCTTGTTAGCTTGATGTTTCCTCTCCAAATGAAACTGTTTGATTAGTCTAAAAGCCTTGTGGATGCATGCGCCCTTTGTGAACCTTGAAACTTCTAAATATACATTTCCTGTGTCACATGACAGTCAGGCTGTGGAGTCTGTGTGGTAAAAGGAAGATCAAAGGGATACACACAGCGTTACTATCTCCACACGCCAAGCATCTCGTCTACTTTTTAATACTTTTAATTGTTGCCTCTAAATATATAGTTACATGAATCACTTTTTTAAGGTTTCTCATGTTACCAAGGTTTAATACCGGTCTCATGCGTGTCAGATTTTTAGTTTAATTTGTTTTTGCACTTTATTCTCAGAGATGTAACTGTGATACATTGAGACATTAAACTATGTAGCGAGTAAAATGGGATGAATTTAGATTTACTGAAAGTGATGACTGCTTGAGTATTTGATCAAGTAGTAAAGGATTTAAAAACACATGCAAACCGACTGATATCTTCATAGAGCACCAAATGATCATGTACACATCAGAAACAGAAGCATGTGTACTTTACCTTACCTGCATTAAATACTACATATTGTCTCTTCTGTCCTTTCATGTTGCCTGGGACTCTATTGGATATCACTTCACAGACTCATTGCAACACTTCACTTTTATTCTTTCCGCAGGCACAGAGCGCTCGTCTTCCCCATTTCGGTGGAGTTGATGTTCATTTCAGTGGCGTTACAGACTGTTTCGTACAAGTGGTCAGAAATCGGGGGATCCTCTCCCTCTGGAATGGCCTTACCGCCAACACAATAAAGGTACATTGTCATATTAAATAATTTATTATATCATTTCTATTTTTTGATAAGCTCAACCATAGTTATTCTCTATCATTCATACTCTATCATCCATGCTGTCCTACTCTATCTGTGTAAGTGTTAAGGTTAAAAAAAGAATTGAAATAACTGCTCTGCACGTGCTGCGGAGCATGAGAGTCTCCGACAGATATCAAACTGTAACCCATGGCCCTGTGATGGGGGGAGGGCATGGAAAGCGCTGCTGAGTGTGTAATTAATAGCGGTAATATCACGAGCAAGGTGAGCAAAGTCTGTCTCCGGAACAGAATGCTCCACTCTCCAGTTTCAATTGCAAATGTCATGGTGGCTGTACGTTGTTTTACAGCTGTGCGGCCTTGTCGTTAGTGATTTTATCTCAACTGAATTACAATAAAGCTAATATTGAGTTGTAGAAACATTATGTCTGTTGATAACTTTATGTCATGCCCCAACAAGCCCACATCCTTCTCTGTGACCAAAGCTTTAACATTATGATCTAGCTCACTGATTCATCATTTTTAAATCTAATAACTTTGTTTTCTTTCTTTCCACAGATTGTTCCCTACTTTGGCCTTCTCTTTACCTGCTTTGAGATGTGTAAGCAGGTTTGCCTTTACCGCAACGGATACATCGTCTCACCTCTGAGCTACAAACTCGCACCAGGGGTCGACCAGAGCCTCGGGCCGCACGAACTCCAAGAGGTGAAGCGCAACTTGAAAAACAGAAACTTTCGGTCAGGGGAGTCGTCCTTTGGAAACCGCTGGTGAAACTTTACATGAGAAGATGTCTCGTGAACACAGTTGACTTTTTCTTACACTTGACTGTTCAAAAGGAGTCAAGAGTTTTGATGGACTTCAGAGACTTGCAACAAGTAACTGCATTAACAACGTGACATTGTTTTCAGGCATCATGTCTTCATTATAGCAAGTAACACACATCGATTGTATGTCCTGACAGCAAAAGTCTACCTCTTACGAATCTTCATTTTACTTGACAGTGTTATTACCTTCACCATGAGCTTACGTTTTCTGTCTGTCTGGGGATTACTCAAAAACTACTGGACTTATTTAAAACTTGGTGGAGGGGTGTGCGTAAAACATAGTTACATTGGACTTGGCGGCGGTCTGCACTCCACCACATGGATATAACATGGACTTTTTATGCAATTTGCCATATTTCTGACACTCCTGGAAATATGTCCAAACATATAAGATTGTTACTGTAGCATATAATAAATACACTCTGAGTGCACTTCTGGCTTGTTAATGATTTGTTCACTCAACCATTATGGGCCTTGAGAGTTGTGTTTTTTTTGGGGGCTTATTTCAGTTATTGCCCTAAAGTTTGACTTACAATGGTGTTTTCGCTTATAGTAGTTTAAAAATTGTCTTTATGCTAAATTCTCAAAATACAAGCATTATGAATTGTCATGTAATATATTTGTGTGATAGATTATAATTTTTGAATAATCATTGTGGTATTTTGATTATGATTGGAGAAATGTACTTAAGGCAGTGGCAAAAGTAATTTATAATGTATTAAAGGATGTTGAGCTCTCAAGCCAACTTTGTTCTGTCCAGGCTCAGAATAGAACAACTGTTATTTCTACTCTAGCTGTGACATTCAGGCCAGTGCCATTGCTCTTGTACTCAATGTGCCCCTTGTGTACTAGCTGATTCCAAGTTTATGTCCGTACAAACTTTAGAATGTGTTTCTGTGAAGGGTTTGCTCCGGTATTGGGCGCTCTTGGATCAATCTGCTGACACCTGCTTTGTGTGGAATCAGTCAGCTGATTCCATCATGTCGTCATCAACACTGTGGGAAACTGAGTGACAGCCAAAGGACACTAACAGATGGGATGCCCTTTACCTTCCATTGCAGAGGCCTTCAAAGCCTCAGCTGCTTCCAGCTGACACTTGACACGACTTTGAGCCAGTTCTGACCAAAAACTGATTTAAACGACACGTCGTAACCCCTCTGTTGTGATGAAGATATCCTGAAGATCTTAAGTAAGATGGTAAAACTATAATGATATTGATTGTTCTTGCTCGGGTGAGTTGAGGTGTCGCACCAAATCTGAACCGGGGGACATCAGCAAGCCACGCCCCTTTCCCCCCCTCTCCGCCAATCAAACGCAGGAGTCGAAGTTAACGTTTTTTCTCGCGTTCAGGCTCTTTAAATCTCTTCAACTCCAGTTTGCAATCGGCCATTTCAACTTAGCCGATAAGCTCCATCGACCAGGCAGGCAGCGGGACGACGTCTCACATCAGCAGAAGATGAGTGAAACAGCTGTTTCTTTTGCCAAGGACTTCTTGGCTGGTGGTATTGCGGCTGCCATCTCCAAAACAGCCGTTGCCCCCATCGAGAGAGTCAAGCTTCTCCTCCAAGTGAGTGGGATTCAAAGTTTTCTCTTGTGCCAGTTAACAACACAGCTGTCAAGTCGCTCCACAGACCAGAAACACGCCCTGTCCGTTATTTTCCCGCTAGTCTCTGAATGCAGGGTTGATAGAGGGGGTGTTATGTGTAATAACGCTGCATTTGTAAGAGTAGGATGTTTATTATAAACGTGTCTTAAGAAAATCAGAGCAGCTTTGTCAAACACTGGTGAAGGACTGATGAGGAATAATCATGTTAGACATGTTACATAATACAAAAATAAATTAGAGTTTAAAAAGACAGGACCTGTGTTTCTGAATATCAAACGTGCTCAACTTTCATGCTAGTTCGCAGTTTGGTCTTAAAAAAAAATCAGTCAAGGTCACAAGCAGGTGTGCAACCTGTGGGCTCAGCAACAGCAGCAGCAGGAGGAGGAGGAGGAGGAGGAGGAAGGGGGGTGTGAATAGTTGAATGGATGCCCTCAGAGTAGTACCATGACACTTGATCCCTCAGACAAATACATGAGAACCATGGGAATATCCTTACCAATAACCTAAATCAGAGGGTTGAGAGGTTAAAAGTGATTTACACTCATGTTTGAAAAAAGGATGTGATAGAATGCTTTTAACGCCATCATCAGTCTTTCTTCCATGGCTGCTAATGCTGGTCTCTAATGCAATGCTGTGCTTTTTCTTTGATTACAGGTACAACATGCCAGCAAACAGATCGCGGTTGACCAGCAGTACAAGGGCATTGTGGACTGTATCGTCCGTATCCCGAAGGAGCAGGGCTTCCTCTCATTCTGGAGAGGGAATCTGGCCAACGTCATTAGATACTTCCCCACTCAGGCCCTCAACTTTGCTTTCAAGGACAAGTACAAGAGGGTTTTCCTAGACGGTGTGGACAAGCATAAACAATTCTGGAGATACTTCGCAGGCAACTTGGCCTCAGGCGGCGCTGCCGGAGCCACATCACTCTGTCTGGTCTACCCCCTTGACTTCGCCAGAACGCGTCTCGCTGCTGATGTCGGCAAAGCCGGAGCAGGACGTGAGTTTAAAGGCCTAGGAGACTGCTTGATGAAGATCTCAAAGTCTGATGGCATCAGGGGTCTGTACCAGGGCTTCAGTGTGTCCGTACAGGGCATCATCATCTACAGAGCTGCTTACTTTGGCGTCTATGACACAGCTAAGGGTGAGTTTTCATTATCTTTCATTATGAAGCTTTCTTTACTGAGATCTTTGCCTCGAGACCTTCTCTAAACTTGTTATTTCCTTTTTAGGCATGCTTCCAGACGCCAAGAACACGCCCATCGTTGTGAGCTGGATGATCGCTCAGTCTGTGACTGCAGTCGCTGGTCTTGTGTCCTACCCCTTTGATACCGTCCGCCGTCGTATGATGATGCAGTCTGGACGCAAAGGAGGTGAGAAAGACAAAATATCCATGTCAGCTTTTGCTAGAATGTTGCTAGAATAGAGTCGTGATTTGCTTGTGTTTCTCTTCCAGCGGACATCATGTACAGCGGCACCATTGACTGCTGGAGGAAGATCGCACGTGATGAGGGCTCCAAGGCTTTCTTCAAGGGGGCGTGGTCTAACGTGCTTAGAGGCATGGGTGGTGCGTTTGTGCTTGTCTTGTATGATGAGCTTAAGAAAGTCCTGTAATGCGTTTTTATATGCCCACTGTTGATGTTGTGAAGCTCCACTGTAAGATATCTTGTACATTTGGATGGATTGAAATTCTGCGATATATTTATAGGGATTAACTAGTATTCTGCTACTAGTTGTTCCAGGGGAATCTGTTATGCTCTTGGCCCATGCTTCTTCTTTTCATTTTGCCCCTCGTAAGGATGTCATTCCCTGATACAGGAACCTTGCCAAAAAGAGAAATAAAGCAAACCTACTGAGTGAATCTCCTGCCTGGTTTTGAAATATAATACCATGTATGAAGAGTAGTATTGCCTCGGGAGTCCATTTGGCACCCTCTAGTTTGAAATATAAGCCCACAGGTTTCCCAGGTTGTAGTTTGGGGCGAGCCAAAATCAGCTGAGAAAGTTGAGCTGCTGGCAATATTTCATCCAAGACACTTGCAGCAAAGGGACACAGTTCGCAAGGAAGTCAGACAATTTATTTCACACATACATTTAGCAGAGCAAGTTACTTACTGCAGTAATATAGGCAAGCACTATCTGCAACAACATTATCCTAACCTTCTAAATTATCTCTTGAAAAGTTCTTCGGACTCCAACTGGTGTCTCTGAGGACTTTAACCTTAAGCTTCCTAACCCTTAAAAAGCCAGTATGACATACCTGTTCCAGTTAGTCACTATCAAGTGATCAGTCAACGTTTGCAAAAACTCACAGTTTTAGCATTGAAAGAGAGCAAAAGAAATTGTAGATCTAATCCTAGTTTAGTGTGAGGCTGGTGCTGCTCAATCGGCTTTCATGACTGGAATTTTGGATACATGATCTCTGCGGCGGTAAGAAAGCAGGTGGTCATAGTGTCCATCTTGGCCTCCTGTCTGGGCGTGTAAGAGCCTCTCTGGAAGCCAACCGTTGTCTCAATACTCGCAATGCTTTTTCAATATGAAACGCCTGTGGCTTGTTTGTCGTACCAAAAACTCCCTGGCGTCATCTGTTAGCCGACATCAGACATGTCAGCTGTAGTGTCCATTTAAACCTTTTGGACACATTTTCTATAACTGCACTCACTTAATATTAATATGCTAAACGTCAGGCTGACAGCGAAGCCACGGTCCAACTTGGCAGCTTTCAGCGCTCATCAGCCATTTTTATTGGCCAATTTAAGAGCTGCTGCCCCTTGAGAATATTATCTACCAATTACAGGGTTACAAAAATGAGGAGACCATTTGAATTAAGAGGCTACTGTTACCATGTGGTCTGGAAATCTTATTAGCACTGATGTACATGTCTGTAACCCTGCAGACCAATTAGAAATAGGCCTTGAAATTCCGTATGCAGTATTCACCTTCTGCTGCAGCTTAAATTTGAATACGATAAGACTAAAAAGTGAGGTCTACTCTCAATTCATCAAAAGTTCAATTCTGTCCCACTTTTTTCTGTGTGTGTGAAGCTGATATATTACACAGAGAGATTATGTGAAGCACACTGGTAAGTAGAACATAGCATGACCTTTCAGACCCCATCCCTGTGTATTGGACACACACACCGACTGCTCCTTAATGGAGGACATGGCCTCATTTTAGCAGCACTATCAGATTACATGATTTACTCCATCTGAGCGTCATCCTTTCAGTATTCAGTCGTGGACGTAGCCCCTGACCCAGGGAAATCGGTTCTAATTGTGTTTTTGAGCATTGCATCTGCAAAAGCCTCTCAGCAGGTAGCACATATTACAGTTAATCCTCCATTCAGCAGCTGCACCAACTCCTTGAACAATGTTACAGGGATTAGTGGTTCAGATGCAACTTGGGTCACAGCCATTTACACACTGTCTGGGTGGCTTCAGATATGCCGCCCAGAGGTCACATGGGTTACTAATCAGACAAGTGCACATTTTCAGTGTTAAAGAAAAAAAAGCAAAACACATTGCCAGTGGACTGCGATGATCCTGACTGCTTGGATTTATTAACATGTCTCTGTATAGAGAGATTATAACTACTTAAGCATATAGCATTTTAGACTTTTACAGATTATGAAATCATAATTTTAAAACTGTATGAGTGTGTTGCTGAGCAGGACAGGACACACTGACTGAGCACATGCCTCAAATAATGGTATTTTCAAATTAATATGCTAAAACAACCTTTCCACAGTATTTTAATTATGTGAAGGTGGCCCGCTCCTGAAAGGTATTCACAGATGCTGCAGTTCACTCCGGGATACTAAAAGCCTCCGGTGAGACAGTCTGTTGCATAATTTCAGCTGTTAGGCTGCAGCACGTCACAGCTCAGCTGGGTCATGACCTCAGATTTCCTCTCTACATGGGGAATCAGCTGAAAGTCTGTCTTTTGATTTGTTAATGCAATGTCATGTTTTCTCCTCGGGCATGCATTTCTGAACCTCTGGGGTTTATTTACTAAATGTGAATATTCGTAATGTCCACCTGTATGGGACATCTTGTTACAGAGTGTGACTGGCTTGATGTGTTGTGTGTTGCTGATCTCAAACCAAGCAGCTCTTCTGTCATTTTCTTTTGTGTTCTGGTGGATTCTGCAAGATCCATACTGGACCAAACTGTGAGCATGTTCAGTGAAAAAAATCAAAATCTGCTTGGTCCCCTGCTATGATCTTCAAGTTGAGAGGAAGTGGTGGCGCCACAATGTGGTTCTATGTGGTAACTGCCAACCGTAATTAGAATCACGTTTTTTTGACAAGTACAGTTTTTCACAATAGAGGAATATTTCCTGGTATATTGGTGCTTACAATCAACATAAAGATAGGAAGTTACATAACCATACAGAAGAATGAAGTAATCAAAATAAAAGTACTAAAGTAAAGTAGACATAGATATATGATATTAAATATATGTACAATGTAAATGCTGATTGATGCAAAATCTGACTGTACAGAGCATCAGGGAATGGCAAAAAGATGTGTGTTAATGTAATGCATAGAGTCCAGAGTGTGTGCGTGAATATAACATGTATGGCGTGAGCGGACTGGTAAGGGTCATGGGGGGTCTCCGGTGTTATTGATAAGGCTGGCCGCAGAGACGTGATGTGAGGTTTTGGTCCTGCAGCCTCCTGGTCTGAGGGGAGCGTTTCGAAATGTTTGTATCCGGGTCAGAGGGGTCGGCCACGATCATAAGTGCACGCCCCAGGGTCCTGTAGGTGTACAGGTCCTGGATTACAGGTTCCTAAGTTCCTTTTTGCTTCTCCACTGGCCAGAGAGCGAAAACAGAGATTCATAACATCAATGTGTACGTCTCAGCTGTAACTGTAAGCACCACAGCACTGGCTGACTACATCAGCTCTTTGCAAATGTTGCTTCTCGTTTAGTTTTCTTCTTCTTTGTATTAGGCCTCACAATAATCCTTCCCCAGCTACTGACATAAACGGTCCTTGCTTCTAGAAGTGTGGAAGTGTTGTTGCTACTCCGGCCGAGAGTCGTTTTATTTGACTGTTGACATGCATCGAAGTGATTCCAGATTGAACACCGGCTCTTAACCGACCTTTGAACTGCCTTTGTGGAAAAGGGATAAGAGACAAACCAGCCAGAGAGCCTTTGTAACATGGGGTTAATGTCGTGAAAGGTTCTATTTGAACCAAAACCATTGTTCAAGCCTTACCAGGTAACATTGTTGCCTCAAGCTAAACAAATGTTGACAGAAAAACGAAAATAAAAAAATCAAGAAATACGTTTAGGGCTAACCTTAAAGTCAACAATTTAGCTAAGGCTTTGATTGGGTTTTTATTCCCATTCTCCTGGGTGAAAGTCCTCTGTAAGAACCCTTTCACCTACCCTGACCTGTTGTTCCTCTGGACTTTGTTGCTATTTATTATACTTTGTCACCTGACTCCTTAAAGGCCCTCCGGCACAAGGAAAGCCTTGGAGGCAAACTTACCCCATCACCGCAAAGTAAAGAGTTCTGACCGTTGGCCTGAGTGCAACTATAGGAGATGACAAACAAACAAACAAACAAACAAATGCAAACAAAAAGGGAAATCAGCATAAAGTCTTTAAAGCAGATAGATAGATAGATAGATAGATAGATAGATAGATAGATAGATAGATAGATAGATAGATAGATAGATAGATAGATAGATAGATAGATGCATTGCTGTAACCTGTAGATGGCATCATGTAATCAACAGACACTCGGGGACTGTCTGCAGCCAATCACAGCGTCGCTTTCATCCGCTTCAGAAAGTTCGTTTTTTTCCGCCGTTCGTCTTCGTGTTACGAGGAAACGTCGTCTTCTTCTTCGCGGTGCTAAAGATGTGGTCGAACAAACGAGCCCGGGGTTACGACCAACACACATCGGTTCAATGTGAGAGTTAACAGTAAAAAAGAGGCGGTTGTAAAGGAAGGAAGATGTATCTATGGCGCTGCTCCATCGCCATAACCCTGGGCTTGATCTGGTACTTCTCGAACTGCGGTCGCACGGTGACACAGTACTTTTTATGTTTCTTCTTTTGTTTTTCAACCCGTCTGTTATTCGGAAACAGCGGGCGGGAGAGCAGCACCCAAACTGATGAAGAGAGCAGAGAAAAACCCCTTCAGGTAATACATAAATATTGTATTATTGCAGTGCATATCTTGCAGGAAATAGTTATTGTTTGTGGGACACAGCTGCACGATTCTTTTTACAACTTTAATTAATTGCAGACATACAAACTTGTGCTTTTAATAAATGATGTTATGATGTCTTTAAATCATTATCAGTATTGTTTGCAGTAAAAACAAATATTAGTGTCAAACAGACCCCAATTTTTTTCTTTTGGGCAATTTTTAAAAAAAGGAAAACCTGTTTCCACTCAGTTCCCCACAGGTCATGAGTTTTGTGTGACCTGAATCTCATCAGTTCAGTGCCTGCTGGTGGACTTGTGTTTACAGGAAACTGTTGCTCAAGAGTCGCTTGATGACCTGACTGATGAAGACAGTAGCTGGCAGGCTGCTCCACTGGACTCTCAGTATCCACATGTAAAGAGAGCCCTGCAGCAAGGTGAGGCATCAGCAGCAATATACAAAAATATTTTTGAAGTACTGCCAACACATTTGTCTTGTGCAGAATGGAAACTGTGCTCTACTCTCACGTTAATGCAAATCAAGCTCCTGCTCTTCACCTTGCTGTGTTTTGTCAGCAAATTTTTTTGCTGTGTTTTGACTTGACACAGTTGAACAGGACAGTTTTGCGTAGACACGGCTGCAGCTGGAGCTCATGTTACATGAAGCAGGGAGGGGCTTTGAAGGAGAACATGAGGAAAACACCCTCTCAATCGATGGGTTGGCTGTGATGTGTGTCGTATAGGAAGTGCGTTTTCATACTTTTCTGTCAGATGTGTTTGCATTGTGTCTTTTGTGTGCACTGTTTGAGGTTATATGATTGATATCGTAGCGCTGAATGAGGATAAGCGTGGTTTTAAAACACTGTTTGTAATGCTATCAATCTTAGGCATTTAAAATGCTCAAGTTTCTTAGACCCTTGAAGACTAACAGGGTGAAATTGCGATGAAAGCACTTCATTCTCAGCCCAATGAGATGGTCATCCATCACATCATTACCAAGAATGTACTCAGGGAAAAACCCCTTTAATGGATATTTGTTGAGCTTTGAAATGATCCCCTGCACAGGATGTCTTGATATGATTTTGATTTGAGAAAGCCACTTGAAAATCCCCGAAGTCCTTCAGCTTGATGTTGAGGGGGCGAGTGTGTGAACTGGGTGTTGATGTGAATTTCTTCTGTGTTGTTGGCTTCTCTCCACAGTGTTTGAGTGCGCCTACGCTCAGCTGGTTCTGCCTTGGTACAGCGTTCCCGAGCCCCGTGAGCAGCAGCCTCTGCACCAGGTGCTCAGCAGGGAATTCGACTTCGTAATCGACCGAATTATTGAGCAAGCCAAAGACTTTGATGTTTGCCAGGCAGTCGTGGGCTCCATCCGTATTTTGACCCAGCACTTGCATAATTCCAAGCAGTCTGACAGGTGAGACTTTACATCCTCTCTCTTTTCATTAACTTTGAATTCATGTTGGTGCTGATTCAGCTATACTTTGCTCCCAGGAATGTGTCTGAACTCTATAAATGCCTCAATATTGTTTATCATCTATGAATAATTTACCATACTTTATTGGATCACGCCTGTACTGACATCCTGTTGGCTGATCAGTTTGGGTAATGATGTTTCCAGAGTGGTGCATCTAATTCCAGATTGAACTCAAGAGATTATTAACATCTGTAGTTATAAACATCTTTGAGCCAGATTAGTTCTTATTAATATCTGTTTCTGCTTCTCCTTTGCTTCCTCTGCTCTGTTTTCTGTCTCAGGGAGCTTTTGTTCAGCTGCAGAGCAGAGGAGATTGAACTTCTCAGAGAGTTTTCTGACGCTCTGGTACGTAACCTTTTTCCCGAACATCTCTGGGGCCAAGAAGTCAACCGCTGTGCCTTAAACGAGATTGTTGCTTTGAAGGGTAAGGGAGTTTTAAATTCTCTCTTTGCAGGAAACGAAGGTTTAAGCCTCTCATGACGTCCTTCACGAGTGTGAATTGTATGTAATCCTTTATCGACAGTAACATTGTAGAGCTCAAGGTGTGAAATCTGGGTTGCATAGAAGAAAAGAATTCTTCCACAGTCGTTTGCCAATTCCCTTCAGGTTCTTTTTTAGTAACGCAAAATGTTTTATCTCTTTCTGTGCAGTAAGTTTTGCAATTATGTGTATTTCTCAGTAAAAGAAGTGTTTTCTTCTTGCGGTAAAAACACATTTCTCTCCTTATTTCTTTCTATTCTGTTCTTATTTATCACACTTATTATTAATGTTTGACTATTTGAATGCACAAAAGGAATATTTCAGAGGGCTGTGTGTCACTTTCAGAGATTGTTTGACCTTGTGGAAAATATGCTATTTTGGTTTCTTACTGAGAGCTGAATGAAGAGGTCAATGTCGTTCCTATTCATCAGGGGAATCAACAAGTCTTTGTTAAATCCACCTCAAATTAGGATTTCAATGTGTTTTAAGGTTAAGTGTACTGGCTGTTGTTCGCAGGTTTGGGGCTGCTGGTGACATGGCTGTCCGATCCAGACAACCTGAACCAGCTGGTGGTGAGCCAGCTCGACAGCGTGACTCCCAAAGATTCCGTGGAAATGCTGTGCGGATCCGATCCGGAACGAGCCTCCATGGCCTCACAGGAGGGCGAGTGGGGGAGCAATGATGTGTGAGTCGTCTTCTGCACCCTGCTCGCTTGACCTGAGCCTCGAAGCAGCCATCAGCCACTTCCTCTGTTGGAAATTGGAACTGACATTGTTTTTTGGGGTTATTTTTCCAGGGGCTTGAACGAAGCAGGAATCCCAACCAACAACAAGAGGAAAGGCAAAAGGAAATGTAAGGTTTGACACTTACCACACCTGAAGATGAGTGCATGTGGTTTTACCCTCGTTTTCATTTTCGAGTGAAAAAATACATTATGTCGTGTACATCACTCAAAACAAGTGATGTGTGTGACATGACATTACGATTTCAACCAGCGTGTCCTTTAGCGCATAATTAATCCCCTGTTCCTTTTGTTTGTTTATATTTTTTCCTCTGTCTCCAAGCAACTCTCATCTATTTGCATTGCAAGCAGCATCGATGCGTGAATAAAAATGATAATGAACCATCTGATTTGATGAATATGCACATTTAGTGTAATTATCACACCAAAGATTCTGGAGACAACGCCACAATTTGTCATAATCTGTACAAATGATTTAGCCATGATGGATCATTTATTAATTGTTTGGCCAAGCACATACATCATGATAGTTTGAATACTAATTGCATTCCAAAACCCAAATATGCATTCCTCATTGTACCCACCACAGTGATTCTCCATACTTGTTACGTTTTAAATGAAGATGAATTTAGACTCTGTTATTCTCTCCATATGGGACACTCGATACACAGAAGATAGATACTGTGTTCCTTCAGCGCTCTGGTGTGCTCAATGAAGAGAACATTAGAAAACGTCTACCAAAGTAATGGGCTGAATACTGAAAATCTGTGAGACTATCCCGCTTGTATTCTGTGGTTGTTGTGGTTTTCAGGCCGTAAGTTGAAAGAAGGATGGTCCAGACTTAAGGACAAGATGAAGACCAAGAGAGCCAAGAAGAAGAAAATAAAAAAGATGGAGCGGGAGCTGGTGATGAGGATCATGGCCATCCAGGGCGACTTGTCCAACGAGGACGATGTCAGCAGCAGGGAGGGCTCCATCCACAGCCAGCAGGACTCTGATAGGGTGAGGCTGCTGCAGATAACAAAGTAAAACGGATGATTTGTGACAATTTGTAAAAACATGGCATTTATTGTTGGTTTTGGGCCAAATCCCGTTAGGAGGACAGTGATCTGGAGGACTACTTGACAAGCGTCCGTGAGGATATGATGGAATTCAAACTGTCTTATGAAATGTGGCGCGTTGGCTGCTGGGCTGTCAGCATCCCTCATGTGAGTTATAAATATCAATGACAGTGGGGAATGTCCTAGAGGCTTGTTATCTGTCGGCCGAGGCCCTGTGAAAACTTGTCCTTGAATGGTATGTTAATGCTTTAGCCTCAGTGAGCTGTTTGTGTTGTAGGTTGACTGGGAGAACGGGGAGCCAATCTTCACCGTTCACCTGGAAGAAAAGGGCAGCCCTGAAAATCTACAGTGGGACATCAGAAAGACGTACAGCGATGTCATACATTTCCGCAACAGATGGCAGGTAGGTGGCAGCCAGAAAGCTTGTTTGGCTTTGTAGAAAATCCTCTTCTTTTAACTCAAATCTCTGCAATAGTCTGAATATCTAACTTAAATTCAAACGTAGTCCAGAAAACTCCTTAAGAGTACCTCTTAACACGTTTGTCATTACACTCTGAAATATCAGGGGGCTCTTTGTCTAACCTTTGATGTCTTGTGAGGCGTGCAGCATAAAATGTTATTCTAAGAATGTAACAATACGTACATTCATAATCCCAGTAAAAGCTTTGAAATTAGAAGTATTTGCATATCAAATACGTTTTTGATCTCCCTTTGAACTTGAAAGTTGGGCACGACCACGTAAAGGGCCTATAGGAGTTGCCATGGCGCTCTAGTTCCCCAGGACTAAGGGAGAGAAGGGTGCGGAATTGAAGAAGCCCCTTTGATTGGAGAGGCAAAATGTCTTTGAGTATCCGCACCCAAGTTCAGTTACCCTCGATTCAACCCTCCTTGGAAAGCTGTGACCTGTATGACTGAGAATCTTCACAGATATACCAATCTGACCTGGTGGTAATGGAAATACCTTTCATAGACTTTCCCCCCAATTGCACCATGTCTGACCTGAGAAAGTAAAGCACATTCCCCCTAAAATGATTTTTTTTTTGTGAAATAGTGAATCAAATCGAAATGACAACTCTGACACACCATGCAGTCCAATGACATGACTATCATAGATCTCACGATGTGTATTGACCCCGTAGATTTTCTGGTTATTTTCTCCTTTGCTTGCAGAGGACAGTTACTCCAAGCTGTCTGCTCGGGACGCCAAGTCGGAGGCACGGTTTTGTTTTGTTTTGTTATGTGTTGTTTTGTGTTGTTTTGCAAGGCTGGAATGTGACATTTGTTGACCACAAAATTGAAAGGCATTCATATTGCACGCAGCTTTTTCTGGAACTTTTGTCAGATGTGATAAACATGTGTTACTGTTCTTGTATATGTTTTTCAGGACTCCACCATCCTGCCTTCAATCTTGCTACTGGAGGAGTCAGAGGCCAGCGAGGATGTCAAAGAGGGAGCTAAAGTATCAGTGGAGCACTTCCTGCAGGTCAAAAGTGCCATGGAAAATTAGATGTGTTGACAGATGCTGTATGTGTTGGGAAGCACAAGAAGAGTCAACATCCTGTTATTTCCTTTTCCAGGAATTAATATCCGATAATCTGATAGGCCACACCCAACCGGTCTTTCAGTTCCTGTGCCCACTCGAAAAACTGCTGAATGAAGAGGAACATTATGGAGGCGTGTGGGGCATACTGAGCGGCTTGGCTTACTTCCTAACTCCAGGTCAAGAGGAAGAAGAGGTAAGTTCTTACTTTCATTTCCAAAACCGGTCTGTGGCTTGAGTTCTAATTACTGTTTGTGTGTAATCATTTATATAAGATTGTACGAATATATTAAAGTTAGCCAGAAAGGCTCATCTTCATCTGTCGTCCCCGGGAAGGTGAGGCGGGTTCAGTGAAACAAACAGACTTGTGATTCAAACTGCATTTGTGAAATGTCACAATCATTTCTTTTACATTCGCATGAATTGTTTGTATACTCTACTTTTATGTGGTCAAATTGAAAAGCAACAACATCTGATAATAACCACTATAAAAGAAGGAAGCATAAAGACTAAATCTTTGAAGTTGTCTTGTTTTAACAGCTCACGTCTTCATTGTTTATTTTCTTGACAGAACGCTAGCCCTCAGACAGAAGCCCCAAAAGAAAGGATCGTGCCATCTCCAACAGCAGAATCTTCAACCCTGTCGTTGGAAAACCCTCATGCCCTGACGGAGAGTGGCAGAGATGAGCCTGCTGCTGCACTCCCAACCATTGTTATCTCCCAATATGAGTCTCAGTCAGAACCTCCTGAGGAAGCAGCAGCAGAAAAGGAACAACCATCTGCGTGTAGCTCCGACTGTTCAAGTGAAGGTTTTTCCCAGGAGAAAATCGAAGACTCTGATATTCCTTTGACTACGCACATTAAAATGATCATTAAAGGACTGACTCGCTCCAGGTCACAAGAGTCTCTGGTCTCATCAAAAAACCCCAGTGATGACGAACAGCCTCGTTCAGACCGCTCGACACAATGCAGCCAGAATGGAGTTCTACAAGGGGAGAGCACAGAAATCCCATCATGGCTTCATTTCAGTGCACGGTCAAGTAAAAAGGAGAAAACGGGTTTTAAAACGTCAGGTGGATCCACCAGGGCAAAAGGGAAGGACAGTTTTCCAAGAGAGGAGGACTCCCAGTGTCTGAAAAGTCAAGTCAACTGGGAGCAGCTGGAGGCGACTAAAGCAATATTTGATCTGCTGAAAGAAATATCTGGTTTGTTCATAGTTCAGTCACATGTCATTGCCTGCTGCTTTAAAGCAACTTAATGCAACTATTTAACTTTAGAAAAACAGCTTAAAAAATGTGATGGTACACTGACTTGAAAACGAGCAAATAGAGATCCTTACCTACAACTCGTCACTTAGTGTAACACTAGCGCTGGTCTTACGGTCACAATAAGCAGGGAAGAGCAGAGACAAAGGTACTTTTATATCCTGTTAAAACATATTTCTGTTCATCTGTGTCCCAGTCTCATGTCAACATCAGCTTTTCCCTCCATCAAATAATGTTACAAGTAGTGCGGTACTCTGACCGCGGACATACCAACTGACTTAAAAGAGCCAATTTGCTGTAATTACCACCTTTACCAATAGAGGTCTGAGCTGTGTGTCCAAATAGGCCTTATGTTGCTTTAAGAGCTTAAGGGCCATGCCAGTGTTTATATGTTACTGACTAGAACATGCTGAACTTGACTACTCCACTGATATAAGCGGTTTGTTAGAACAATCTAAACAGCTGAGGTCTGCTCGGGACAAACGGTTGGCAGTCGTGTTAAAAATGCAGCTTCAGGATTTTTGCTTTGAACACTGAATCAAATGACTGAATGTGAAATATGAAAGGATTTCAAACTGCTGCTCTCAGTATAAGTTCACATCTGGGACAGAAATGCTAAAACACGTAGCTTTTATATTAAAAGTTAATACTCCTCCTGTATTTATAGGAAACTCCATTCTCATAAACATATTTGATGCCATTTTGAAACCTGTCATGCCCATCCTCAAAAAGTAAGTTGTGCTGACTTTCCACACTTCATACATTTGTTTTATCTTCGAAAGACTGCTGACTGTGAGCTGCGTTTGTCTCCAGGAAAGTCAACTCTTTCTTAAACAAGATGAACCCAGCAGAGGCGCAGATGGCCGCCTACATTGACATTCTGCGGGACAAACAATGGCCGCAGGTCCCAGCAGCAGCGCCTCAACCTCCTCGCACGGACGAGGAGAAAAACGAGACCAGGGATCGAGCGCATACCCTCATCAATGCTCGATGTAGGCGACACCTCCCTGCACTTTCTAAGGAGATTAACCAGTTATTGTTGCTTGTTGATGATCCGTGTTTCTGTTCCCTCTACAGATTCAAACTATCTTGTTCTCAAGAAGACGGATATGGAGTCGGTTTTTAATCTTTTCCAGGACAGTGAAAGAAACAAAACGCTGGTATATGTAAGTATTCTAACTCTTGCTTCATTTTGTCTAATTATTTTATCTAAATCCATTTTTAATTTGATATAATGCGCAATTGTTGTTTTGATTATGTTGCTGACTGTTTGATTTTTGGCAGATGCTCCTGTCTTTGCTTTTTCGGGAGTTTCTTCCCAATGAACATTCCCTAAATGTGATCACTGCCGCCCTGCAGAAAGTGACCAACTCCATCTCCTGAACTGTGAATTCCCACTTGAGTTATTAACGATACCTTTTTTAAAAACATTTTTAGAATATCAAATTATGTATTAAATGTCTTTAAATGCCTTCAAATATTTGTGACCATTACTGCATCAGTGTCAGTCGGCCCTTGCGGGTGTTTTTACCTCAAACTGATGGAAATGGATGTGAATTTTTACTTTTTATAATTGATCTGCATGTTACTGTTCAATCGACAATGTGATCATTATTGGTGTGTGAGTTTAACGACAGTGATAACAAACGAGAAAGTACATTTTTCTTTTACAGATTGTATCACCCTTCACCTGATTAATTAATTCATTAAGTATTTTGTGTCACTCTGAGCACTTGTGTAAGTTTAGAGTTTTGCAGTCGGGTTGATATTCACATAAATCTGTCGAAACATGGACAACCTCAGAAAACTTGAAATGATGTACAGTATATATTTTGAGTACATTTTCAAATAAAACTTTTTCTCAGTTATATTTATGGCTTCATTTATTCAAGTTTTTATTCAGAGCCTCGGAGAGATTTTTCCCTAAAAGACGAGATTTGATTTGATTGTTGATGGCAGCAGCTTATTTTCTCTGCAGCAATATTTGAGTAAAAGATCATTCTGGCGAGATAAACTGATTAATCCACCCAAATGCTGTAACTCTGAGATGTATTAAAGTTATTGCTGTGAAAAACAGCTTAAGTTTTTATCAGATTAATCTGCAATCAAATACATTTCTACTCATAATCCTTTCTCATATTTCATATAAGGCAACCTGAAGTACTTTAAAGAGTCCAAAAGCACACAGAAGAAAGAAACAAGTAAATTTATTTAAAAGAAAATTATTAAAAGCAATGATAAACCGGTAGCTTTGATTTTAAAATAATAAACTGTCTCATGTAGCTCTTCCGACTAGTTGCTCCACATTTGAGCAATGAGCACGGTATAAATTCAACTTCAATATGTTTTATTTTGACTCCGGGACCAGCTGGGGATCCATGGGGTCTATATTTCTTTAACCCTTGAGAGAATTTGTCATACTGTTTCCTTATAAAAGTGTCACTATTAATTACAGGTTTATTCTGGTACAGGCCACAGGAGAAAGAATATGTCAGCACAACATTATTCTTTTTTATTTGGTTTCAGCTCCAAGACCCAAGTCAGATCCCATCAGTATTAGACTTTTATTTCCAGATGGAAACCAGGGGATCTCACTTGATCAGGTGATGAATAACATGAATTCAAAATATCAAACTCATAATGAAAATGTCAGCATGCAGGGGAGAATTAAGTCTTTGGACCTACGATTGGTTCGGTCATCAGAGGCTAGTGTTTGTTCGTTGTACAAGCTTGGCAGAAAACTTCAGAACTAGGTCCCTTTAGTGGCTGCTCTCACACTGTAAATGTTCAGCTCCACCTGCCGAATGGAGGTCATGTGATGTGGTTGAAAGCTCCACAAGAGCAACTACATTGACCATGTAAGAAAGTTTGCTGTAAATAGGGGAATCCCTCAAAACATATTACAAAATATAAATGGTAGATGAGGCTCAATGGCTTGTTATGTGTTGTCATGGGGCCCAAAATATCAAGAGCAAACCCTCATCTGTTTGGCCACCATAAACGAAAGGTCCACAAAGTACTTAGAAAACGGGGATGTTGAGCATCTGTCCAAGAGCATTTGATAAGATCAATAACTCTAGGACACCTATCAGTTAAGTACTGTATGTGGTGATCATTTTTTCTCAATCACAAAACATGTAGTCTTGGGTATGAGTATTTAACCAAACAAGTAGATAAAGTGTGTTACTGTCCTCAATGCACTCAGAGGAAAGAGAAAAGAAGGGCACACTGTTGGCCAAAGTCCCACTCTTAGATAAGTCTAAAACTTGCACATGCATAAATATTGTCACTATAATTTTTTTTCCGTAGAAGTCCTTGCAATATTTCTGCAGAAATTAATTAAAACGTCAAAAATACACTGTTTTGCAGTGTTACACAGTTGCAAATGTACAACTGAAACCATTACATATATCACTTTATATACAAGCATCCGAAATATGAATGTCCTTGATCTTTTCCATAGAGGTCCATGTAATATTTCCTTTTGGAAGAAATTCATCTCGGCCTATGACAGAAATCAATGTTTAAAGAAGTGATCCTGCGGACGGCGACGTGCAGTTTCTCCTCCACACCTGCAGGTGGAAGCCTTCTGATAACCCGCAGCTTACTGACAGCTGTGTTACAGTTAGGCAAGATGTCTGCGCCCTGAAGGATACCGCTAACGGCGTGAATTTGCAGGACAAGAGACAGGTAAGGCCACACTCGTGTGTTAGTCGATGCTTTTGGGGTTGACACGAAGCTCTTTGCTCCAGCAGTCAGTTGCCGTGTGTGTCTGAGTGTCCGGCGTGTTTTTGGAGGTAATGTGACCGTTTGCTGTTCGTCACTTCTGTTAGGCAACGTTAGCGAGGCTCCGGTTTGAATTAACAGATGAAACCAAAATGCGTTGTTCAAACGTTTCTTCGGTCTTGTTATTGTGCCTCTTGTGTGTTTACTGGATATCTGAGGAAAGAGGCAGTAGAAGCTTTCAGTAGCTCTGTTTCAGATATGTTTAGTGTTAATGTGACGTCCATTAACGGTCTGTTTGAAACATTCTGAAACGTCAGATCAAGCTAATTAAAACGACTCCATTGTATATGAAGGTGTAATGCGCAGCGTTACTTTATCCCTCTTACTATTTAAAAGATAAATAATAAACAATAACATACTTAAACTCTTAGTCTGCTATGACCTGTACGGCTGCTAAAGTTGGTAATATTGAGTTTGTTGATTTTAAGAACTTGTATTTATCAGTATTCTTTAATTGAATAATGATAAACCCCAGTGATGGCCAATGTATACATTCACTTGATATTTTGCCTTAACTGTCAGTTATTACACACACGGGACAAAGGCGCTATTTATCAGGTTATATGAACTCAAAGGTGCTTTCTGTAGATCAAGCTTCATATTTAACGCTTCAAGCCAATAGGGGGAAATTTATATATATATATATATATATATATACTTTATTGATCCAGAGGGAAATTTAAGGTCTCCAGTTGCTCATAGACAACACATACAACATAAAAAGATGATAAAACAAGTAAACAAGGAAATGCTAATTTCCCCAGACGGAGACTCAAACTCTCAATTTACCAGCTGATTTATGTTCCCACACTCGCATATGGTCACACGTTTGGGTAGTGACTGAAACCATAAGATCGCTGCGTCTGAAATTATCTTCCTTTGCCACGCGGTTGATCTGGGCCGGCGCTAACTCTTGCTGCTGCAGTATGGAATGCACCATGGCTCATATATCGTCCCGATATCTGTCCCTGGGTGAAGAGCCCTGAAGAAAGACAGTTCGTCAACTCCATGAGGATAGGCACAGCTCTCCAGTACAGATGCAGCTCCTTCCCGATCCAGTTGCCCACTGCTGCCTCTTAATGACCAAAGTTGTATTTGAGACGTGATGGTCTGGGGCGCACTGGTCACCAACACTTACAAAATATCTCTTTTCAAGGTGCAATATGTAGGATTCAAAACTAGCTAACGCCTCATGTTCCCCAGTCCAGTTTAACGTGTATATCACAGGTAAAAATGTCTCTTCAACTTCATATACCCTAAATAGTCTTATTTCTTTAATGTATGAAGAGATGTTTGAATGATTGATTAGTAAGTGAATTATTAATAAGGCAAAACAGCCGTATATCCTGTTCTGTCAGGATAGAGCGTTTGTGTTATGTCAACTTTGAGCTCATGAAAAGCTCAGGATTATTTTGAAGACGAGAATCTGGTTGGACAAAGCCAGAAGTCCCTGTTTATCTTTGATAATTGGCCTGGCCAATTTTCGGTGTTATCGATGTTAGTCGTTGTTGAGGCATCCACAGAGTATTCACTGTGACATTACTCGGTCATCGACACTGTCTATTATTGCCGCCCTCACCGGCGTCTAATTTCAACAAATAAGTATTGATTAACAATTAAATTCTTAGTTATTCGTCGGACAAAACTGTACATTTCTTCTTTTCTCAAGCTACGTGCAGAAGTGCCAGGAGACACAACGTCAGTCACGAAGCTCAGAGAGCGCAGGGTGTTTAAATTACTAAATATAAATGCGAGTTAGACAGCTTGCATTGATGCAGTGACTAATTATATCTGCAAAGAAATGGTGTCTTCCCACACAGTTGGAAAGCCCTCATGCAGAGATTTCTTGTCCACATTTGACTGAAAGTACGAGTTAAAAGGACAGCCATATTTCTCACAAACAGCCATCCGCCATGCTGACAGCAGAATGCGCTGCAACTGGCGTCTCAGCAGTGGAACAGTTCAATCATTTTAATTAGAGTTGTCATTATAGAGTTACATGTTATAGTCTAATGGAACTCATTGTACAGAGTTGTTGACAAGCAGCCTGTGTGTTGCCAATCTCTAAGTTAATGAAAGACTTTCACTGTAGTTTTTTGAATCTGAAATAGTCATACTGTTATCCGGCTACCTATATTTTGTAGAAAATTTCAACAGTTATCACAGCCCATGACGGATTATAGCATTTTTAGGAGTGGAGACTGCAAACCCAAATGGTCGCGTAGGAGACTATGCCAGGTCAAAATGTACATGGTTTAATTTGTGCGAGAGGGGAGTTATGCAAATATTTTTTAGAGCAGAAGCGGCCGATAGCAGATAAGACCGTTTAATCAAAATAACTTCAGTTTCATCCAGATTCCTTACAGCTGGAGACCAGTGCGAAACGTTTGACGTCTGTGAACTCTGGTGGCTGATCTCCATGGTAACTGATCAACCACCCACCAGCTCTCAACCACATGCTTCAAATAACGCCACTGCCAGCGCATCAAAAACACACTCTTTGCCAGTCCGTTTGCATCGTACATCGTCGCAAAAGGCACCATTCGGCGTCTGCGTGAGACGCATGTGGCTTTAATTGTCATTTGTGATTTTGGCTATATAAATGCGATTGTCTTGACTAACTATAATTTTAAGCCATTAGAGTCAATAAAAGACATGCTTGACTTCAGATAAGCAACGCAAGTGTTTGTTTTGAGGCACTTCCAGTGGATTGGTTCTTCTCTAGGTTGTGCCTTAAAACCTGTTAAACGCATACCTACGAGTTGATTATCCCTTATGTGGTGCTTCCCTAATATTATTAATATGAGCTCCAGCTGTGGTTGTAGTCCAAACTCACAAGAGGAAATGAATCCAGAGAGCAATTACTTCCACTCTCAGGCTGCAGTCACACTTGGTTTGCAGTTTCTGAGCTATAACTCTGAAGACTGAATTTTATAATGTCAGAGCCTTGTGTAACCGCATGTCGCCCGGAGCATAATGTGATGCTTCTCGAGAGGATTTAATCATTTAAATCTGTGACTGCATCATTGTTCTTCCCTTTCCTCTCTTGACAGTGATTATCTGCACGTCAAGGCTGAATATTACTCCCACCATAGCCAACTCCATCTCATCTTTTGAAAATGTGTTTTTGATTTTTTTGTTCATCTCCACCAGAGAAATCCTGTTTCCAGAAATGTAACTTAATGCATCCTGGCAGGAATCAGACAACAGAAGTTATAGTTTTGACTCTAATGGAACTGCACCCGGGTTTGTGGCAGTGGTTTGATGTGTATTGTTCTCACACCAAAAAACTGAGTTATGTATTGCAACATATAAACAAGCTTGCCTGCTTGCAAAATATATGAGATGATCTGTTTTTCCTTTTTGAAAAAAGGTTTTTCAAGTACCAACCATGCTGCTCATCCTTCATGGTTGCTGTTTGTTGCTCCGGAGATTTATTCCAAGTGCAGGCTGTTTGTAACTTATTCTGTCTTGCCATCCAAACATGATGGGGAGGAGGAAATGTAATTCCGAGGAACCAGTGAAGAAAACACAAAACAGCCTCCCTGGGATTTGATCATAGGCAGTAAGGAGTAATACATGCAGGGTTTTTGGACTGGAAGTCTTCACTATTCAAGTACCACATCCTGGTTTGAACTTGGGTCTGAGTGATGGGCATGCATGTGTTGCTGCAGTCGACCACTTTTCAAACAGAATAAAAACAGTACAAAAGACAGCTTCTGTCCTTGTCCTCAATAGCTGTTTTTTTTAATGGTAGCTGCTTAATTAGTAGACAAATAAGCTGATCTGATACATTAAGTGGGATATAGACTCAGAAATCAATTTTATATAATATCATATTTGTCCTGGACCTGGCTGAAAGGATTTGCCCCTGTCAGCCACAAGAGCATCAGTGAGGTCAAATGCTGATGGGTGATAAGCCCTCGCTCATCTGTGTCCCAGTTCATTTAAAGGAAGATCGATGGGCTTTATGTCAGCTCTCTGGGAAGGTCACTCAGCTCGGTTCATCCACACAAAAATGGGAAAACCATTTCTTTATCAATTGGGGGATTATCATCTTCAAACAAGAAAAAGACTTCACAAAAATGTTGCTGCAGAAGAGGAAGCACAAAACAGCTTAAACTATGCCAGCTGTTATATGAAGTATTTCAATTTCCCTTAACTGGAATTAAGGAGCTTAGCCAAACAATGCAAAACAGCATCAAATCAAAAGTATGTGGACATAATATAGGAAAGCACCAATGAAGACAACTGGCAATCAGTTAAGTGTCTATCCAGAACAGAAAGTATTCTAATGGAATGTAACACATGCTGAAAACAGAAAATCAGTTTTGATTAATTAAGGCTTTTGCAATTTAAGGGAGATGAACTACATTTTTAATTAGTCCGTCACCAGGAATTTAATCTGCTACTATTTCTGACATTCTGTTAATTAAATCTCACCATTTTAATTAAAGTAAAAAAAGATAATTTTGTGGTTCTTCCCCCGCGATCTGTATCTGCTTTTGTGAGCAAAGGTTACTCTGCCCTGATCCGCCCCACCACCAGGTGTCATGAAAATCTGCACGGTGGCTTTCGCTTAATCCTGCAGACTAAAAAAGTGGTTAAAAAGTATTAGAAATACGTGGCATTAAGATTAATTACATCTTAAGATATGACAAAAATACATCATAATTAAAGTATATCTTCTTAAAATGTAAGGTTATTATAAAGCCTGATGACACAGGATGTGGTGGAGTTTATAAATCGACTAGGGGGGAGGAGGTTGTGTAACGGATGGTTAATTTGTTGCATGTGCTTCATCAGCGGTAGTCTGTTCA